>JAHKKF010527938.1:0-18052 GCA_019740295.1 Labeo calbasu | reverse complement strand
TATTTTATTTTATTTTATTTTATTTTATTTTATTTTATTTTATTTTATTTTATTTTATTTTATTTTATTTTATTTTATTTTATTTTATTTTATGTGTTATATAT
This sequence comes from Labeo calbasu, assembly GCA_019740295.1. Lineage (NCBI taxonomy): Eukaryota > Metazoa > Chordata > Actinopteri > Cypriniformes > Cyprinidae > Labeo > Labeo calbasu. Next base: position 17,948 of record JAHKKF010527938.1, on the reverse strand, counting down.
TCATTATTTTTGTTAGCATTTGTGTTATTTCAGGTGAATGTACTATTATTTTAAAATGTGGGAAATAGTTTTAATAATGAATAAGCAGGTGTGTTTTTGATTTTTTTTTTTCTGAGATTATTTCTCTGCCAAAAAAGCCCAAAAAGTCAAAAAAAGAAGTAAAAAAAAAAAGTAAAAAAAAAAAAAATTCTTGACAAACCACTATATAAAAACAACTTGTTTTCCCACAGATAAAAACACTTGGGTGCACAGGAATAATGTGTGCATTCAGATGACATGCATGCGCTGAGACAGGCATGAAACATGCAATGACATTTTTTCAAGCAATCAAATCAAGACACCAAATAGACACTCAATTTATGCTTTTCATGATCTTAATCCTTTGAAACAAAGACCTCTGCCTAAATGCTTAAAATTAAATGGACAAATATAAATTTTATTTTTTTTATGTAATATTATTTATTATTTATTTTTATATTTTATGAACTGTATTATTTTTATTATGTTTTTTAATGTTTTTTTATTATTATTCTTTAGTACTTTATCATTCTTTAGTAGGTGTGCCAAACATTTTGACTTTCAGCAATTATTTCTCTGCAGAAATGTGCTTCAGAAATGATCTTGACAAAAAAATCTTGACAAACCGCCATATAAAAACAGCTCCTGTTTTCCCATGGTTTAAAAACACGCTTGGGTGCACAAGAATAATGTGTAAATTCAGATGACATACATGCACAGAGACAAGCATTGAACGATTTATGCAATTATATTTCATAATCACATAAACAATGCACATATCTGCCAGGTGAGAGTGCTGACTGTGTTGAAAGCTGAATGATTTGCCAAGCGGATAATTCGTGTAATATGTGTACTGTACCATGTTGTGCAGAGCCTGCAGGTCAATTTCTAGAGATTGTTTCTGCCTGCGCAGCTCGTTTAGCTCTGTCTTTCCTGCCTGCAGAGCTTCTGTGTTCTGCGTCACCTCAGCTGTGATGTTGTCAAACTGGATAGAGAGGAACAAAGAGAACAGGATAATCAGGTCACATGACAATATAGTGCCGCCTTATAATTCTGCACAAAGCTCTTCTAAATAAAAGCCACTTTCCCATAGGGTACAAAATAGGGTTAGAGCAAATGAAAAGATGGTGCTTAAATATAATGCGACACAAAAGTGTAGTGAATTGGTGGAATACAACAACAATTTTGGAAGAACAGAAGGAGGAAACGAATGCAAAATTTGACTGACTTTGTTTTGATACCAGGCTTCAGTGTCCTCGCGGCTCTTCTGCGCAGCTCGCTCGTACTGCAGGCGGATGTTATCAATGGCCTCATTGAGGTCTGCACTGTTTTTAGCCTCCATTTGCACATTGACCTGAGAGTCGTTGATCTGATTCTTCAGGTTGGCGACATCCTGTGAAATAAAATGATAAATGAATTTAGTTATGTGGATTATAACTAGTGGGATCTGGCAACTGACTACCAGAGAGCTGAGTTTGTTTAATGCTTGCCCTAAAGCGTAGAAAACCAGCCAGGTCGGGTGGGAAGATCTGTTGACAGTAGCTCAAATGATTTTATGGTGACCGCCCACTTTTTTTTTTTTTTTTTAGTTTGGAAAGTATTTTGCCCTTGTTCCCTGTATTTAAAACATATAATAAATAAATATATAACAAATTTCACTTATATAAATACATCAATTTTAATTTAGATATAATTAATACATTTAATGTATTTAGTCATTTTTGTTTATTATTTTCATATTAAACTATTTTTAATTAATATTACTATTAAATCAATATTAAATTAAATTAAACATTTACATTTTTTAAAAGTTCCATTTCATTGATTTAATTAAATTAATTTTAATTAAATTATTTTTTTATTTATTTTAATAATTTCCAAGTAAGATATTTATAATATTAATTTAGCTCAATTAATATTAAATTAATAATAATTACTAATAAAATTATTTTCATAATGTCTGAGTATTTTACAATTAAAATAGTTTCATATTAATTTAATTCAATTAGTATTAAATCAGTATTCATTCAATTAAATGTTTTAAAATATTACATTATTTTAACAATTTCCTGGTATTTTAATAAAAGATATAAAATGATTTTAATATTCATTTAATTCTAGAAATATTAATATGTGATAATATTAATATAAAAAATTAAATTAATTAAGTATGTATGTAATTGTGTATTATTATTATTATTTATATAATTGTCAAGTATTTTAATCTTAAAATAATTTCGGTATCTTTAATGACATTAACATTAATTACATTAATTTTTAAAACTATTTTAATCATTTTAGTATTCACTTAGCTCAATTAATATTACATTATTATTAATTAATATTACAATAATTTTCTTAATGTCTGAATAATTAAAAATGAAAAATTTCATATTAACTAAATTCAGTTAATATTAACATTAAATTAATATTCATTCAATTAAATGCATTAAAATATTACATTATTTTAGCAGCTTCCCAGTATTTTTATAAGAAATAAAATCATTTGAATATTCATTTGAATATTAAATTAATACGTATTTATGGTTTGTTATGATTACTGTTATTATTATCATTTATATAATTGTCAAGTATTTTAATATTAAAATAATTTCAGTGTTAATTTAATTTAATTACAATCCATTAAATCAATTTTAATATTCATGTAGCTCAATTAATATTAAATGAATATTAATTAATATTATTCTGAGCATTTTAAAATTAAAATAGTTTATATTAATTTAAATCAATTAATATGAATATTATAAATATTCATTCAAATGTATTAAATTATCGTAACAATTTTTTTCAGTATTTTAATATTTATTTAATTCAAGTAATATTAATATGTGATGGTATTAATATTACAAAATTAACATTAAATTATTACAATTAAATGAAATTAAAATGGTTGACTTAATCAAGCCATTAATTTTATTACACTTATTTATGATTTCTACAGAACTATACAGTAAAATTAATTAGATTTTACTTCCGGGACTGATGTTTGCTTTTGTTGCGCTCTATTAACTATTCTACTAACTGCTGCTATTTGTGACTGTTTGTGGTCCAACAATGAGTCTCATACAAACACAGATCAAACGAACCACCTGTACATTTCTGTAGGTTTGATGTGTTGATGTTTAATCAGTGTTGAACGGTGTGTTTAAGGCGTGTACCTCCTCATGGCTCTTCTTCAGGAACGCCAGCTCTTCTCTCATGGACTCGATCTGGCTCTCCAGCTGCATGCGGCCCATGTAAGTGTCGTCCAGCATCTTGCGGAGTCGTGCCAGATCCTGCTCCACCCCTTGCCGCATGGACTGCTCTGACTCAAACCTGCCAGACGCAATTAATTTACATTAGAAACCACAGGGCGTGTCATATATACAGCAAACTACTGCAACTCGGTGACTGCATTTTACACAATATTATTATTTTTTTTTAAAATATTTTATCATGGAATATATAAATAACTCACTTGACTTTGAAATCATCAGCAGCCAGTCTGGCATTGTCTATCTGTAAGAAAAGTCTGGCATTGTCCAAAGTCATTTCCTGGAGCTGAGGGGTTGATTTACAAACACAAACACTCATATCATTGTCTTGCGTTTAGGGTTCTCATGACAGTATTTAAGAATTTTTTTTAACAATTGTCATACATATAACCAACATAAAACAATTAAATGGTTTACATTTACATTTAGACATTTAGCAGATGCTTTTATCCAAAGTGACTTACAAAAGAGGACAATGGAATCAATTAAAATCTACAAAAGAGCAATTACATGCAAGTGCTGTGACAAGTCTCAGTACATGTAGCAAGTTTTTTTTAATTATATAATATATAAAAAGAAAACATAGAATAGAAAAAGAAAAAGCAAGCTAGTGTTAAAGGCCTTCTTTTTTGCTTTTAATTACTTATAATAAAATAAATAATACATTTAATAAATTATATTAATAAATATAAATAATAAATGCAAAGGAATAATTTTTTTTTAATGGTTATACCTCTTTAAAAAATTAATTAATTAAATATATATATCATAATAAATTATTTGCGATTTATTAGTTTTGACACATTTTAGGAGTTTGTTTCCTGTATTTTTTATGTTACATTTTAAAGAAATAGATTGTTTATTAATTGAATTTGCAACATTATCATTTATGCAAAATGCATCTTTTTACTTGGTTAAATTAAAATGCATTATGACATTTTTTTTTAATTTAGAACTTTAATTATTTGCATTTTGATCTTTTCGACATGTTTCCAGTTTTTTTTTTAAAGAAGTTTAATATAATAGAATTTATTATTTTAGACCAATTCAGTTATTAGTAATATCTTTTTAACCCTCTGGCTTTTTTAATGCACCCACTTTTCAATTTTGCATCTTTTTACTTGGTTAAATAAAGATGCATTATGAAAAACAGATATTGAATTGTTTTTTTATTTACTGAATCAGTTCTATATTAAATTTCATATATTTAAACCATTAAAATTTTAAAGGTAGTTGCAACATATTTTTAGCAAGTTGTTTTTAAACATCCGTCTTTACAAGCTTAATCCAAATGCACAACCAATTGCATTTAAATTTTTATTTTTAATAAAATAGTGTTTAGTGAAGAAAAAGCATCAACAACACTCAATGAGTCCAACTGGATTTTAAAGGGCGGAGACTTTGCAGAAGCTCAAATAGAAGAACACATTTGGTCACTATATAATTCCCATACTTTTATTTGTGCTATTTAATGATTTACTATTATTCTAAAATAAGGAAAACAGTCTCGTAAAGAATAAGTAGGTGTGTCCAAACATTTGGTTATGTGCTTTATGATAAAAAAAGCATGCATGAATACTTAAGAAAGCCTTTTATTTGCTCACCTGGTTTCTCAGATCAGCAATTATCTTCTCGTAGGCGCTCCAGTCTCTGCCGCTCTCAGCTCCTTTCCTCATCAGAGCCTCTTTGATTTGCTCCTCCAGTTTGTTGTTGGACTCCTCCAGGAGTCGCACTTTTGACAGATACCCCGCCAGACGGTCATTCAGACCCTTCATGGTCTCTTTATCATCAACTGGGGGAAGAGTGCCGCTGTTGATCTGCACGATCGGACGCAGTGTGTTTGCCAGATTCCCTATGGCGGCTGAGGAAATGCCCCCAAACAAACTGCCCCTTGACCCCATGCTGCCAGACAGACTTGAACTGGAGAAACTCCTGGAAGGGCTCCTGAACGACATGGTGCGGAATAGAGGTGCCTTTGAACGTGCTTGCGAGACGCGGTCTGTTGTTTTACCTGCGGCAGGTAGTGTGAGGGGGGTTTGGGAGCAGCTATATATAGACTCAGCTCTGTCTGGTGTGTTCAGCTCTCTACAGTGATTGGTCAGTGGGATGTAAGTCTACACCTGCACGGATCTCATTTGTTTGCAAATTCCCAAAGAGGATAAACAAGGATGTACTCTCAAACTACACTGCTGAAAATTTAGTGTAGGGTTTACTTCAAAAGCATTTGAAAACAATGTGTATGTGTGTGTATGTGTGTGTGAGTGTGTTGCATGTTGCCACATGCATGCACAAGTTGTGTTTTGGCTATTCTGTATATACTGTTTATCTCACAGATCCTGTCAAAAACATGTCCAGGTCATATTTCACCCTATTATTAAAAGAAAAATTAATAATTTATTTTGTGACAACATGCCCCAATAGTAATAACTTATGGGGTAAGTTGTCACACAGGGCACCAAACAGCCTATTACAAGCTTTTTATCACAATGTAAAACAATAAATGGTAAATAAATATTGAAATTAATACATTTCATGTTTTAAAATGCTATTTGAAAGCTACAAGAAGCAGACAAGAACTGTCAAGAATACATTCAGGTCATATTTCACTTCTCATCTGGTCATATTTCATATTTACATAATTGTTTTTGCACATGTAAAGCTTTGTGTATGACATTGTCTAAAAAGCCTACCATATGTCCACTGTTACAGTACAGAAAAAGACTGAACACACTTCATTGAACACACTTAATACTTTTGTGACAACATGCCCCAATAGCAATGGCTTATGGGGTAAGTTGTCACACCAGCCTGTAATTGTTTTTGCACATGTAAAGCTTTGTGTATGACATTGTCTAAAAAAGGCTGTCATATTTTCACAGTTACAGTACAGAAAAAAATACATTTCACTGAACACACTTAGACCTTTTGTGACAACATGCCCCAATAGTAATATCTTATAGGTTGTCACACTGGGCACCAAACAACCTATTATAAGCTTTAATCAAAATGTGAACAGTAAAACAATAAATGGTAAGTAAATATTGAAATTAATATACATTTCATGTTTTAAAATGCTATTTAAAAGCTACATAGAAGCAGACAAGAACTGTCAAGGACACATTTAGGTCATATTTCATATTTACATAGACTTTTCAGTAGTGCTATTAATTGTTTTTGCACATGTATGGCATTGTCTAAAAAACCTGCCACTAGTATAGTACAAAAATAAATAAATAAATAAATACAGTTCACTGTGACCTTTTGACCTTTTGTGACAACATGCCCCAATAGTAATAGCCAAATAGCTAATTATAAGCTTTTTATAAAACTACAAACAAACAAAACAAAACAAATAAAAAAACAAGCAGTAAATCAATAAATATTGGGATTAATACATTTTATGTTTTAAAATGCAGACTGTTTATCTCACAAATCCTGTCAAAAACACATTCACTGATCACACTTTGACCTTGTGTGACAACATGCCCCAGTAGTAATAGCTTATGGGGTAAGTTGTCACGGTGGGCAACAAACAGCCTATTATAAACTTTTTATCAAAATATGAACAGTAAAACAATAAAAGGTCAATAAATATTGAAATGAATACATTTTATGTTTTAAAATGCTATTTGAGATGTACGTAGCAGACTTTTTATCTCACAAATCCTGTCAAAAACACATACAGGTCATATTTCACTTTTAGTATTTCATACATACAATTTTTAATAGTGCTATTACTTGTTTTTTTGCACATGTAAAGCTTCTGTATATGACATTTTCTAAAATAAAAACCTGCCATATTTTTTCTACTGTTGTAGTACAGAAAAAATATAGTTCACTGAACACACTTTGAACTTTTGTGACAACATGCCCCAATAGCTTGTAGGGGTAAGTTGTCACACTGGGCACTAAACAGCCTATTATAAGCTTTTTTTATTAAAATATAAACATAAAAAAAAGGTCAATAAATACTGAAATTAATACATTTTATGTTTTAAAATGGAATTTGAAAAGTACTCTTGTCTGAATGTATTCCATAGTGGTTTTATTTTTTATATTTTATTTTATTTTATTTCATTTCATTTTATTTCATTTCATTTCAAAGGTTTTGTACTTGGTTTTTGTCACAATCATACATAACTATCACTAGAGAAAATGATTCATGTAAAGGCAAGACAAGGCTTTTATAAAGCAATTATGAAAATATACCCTGTGTATTAATGTACACACTTCTGGACCGCCAGATAATTAGAATGAATTTTATATTTTTTATTTTTTGCCTTTAATAATGTTTAGAAGTATATGATCATGCTATAAGAATTTCCATACTCTTTTTTGCATCTCTTTGTGGGAATTGTGGCGTTGTCTCTCATCGCCACATGAGGGCAGCAGAAACCGCTTGATATCTGTGCTACTTCACAAGAAAAGTTCTGTAGGAATCATGAAGGACTATATTACAAACAGCATACAGGATTTCAGCACGATTTATATTATAGTTGCCTGTAGATAAATTAAGGAATCATTATAAATTATCTGCCTTCACATTTTTATTTTACACGCAGGTACACAGGAATCGTTCTTTGGGGTCGGATCTTTTTTAATGAATCGTTTGAACTGGAAGCGGCCTAAACGATTCGCTTAAGAATCATAGTGATTCAGTAGGCTAAACGCGGTTCTGTAGTCAAAAACTCGAGATATTAAACGGAAATTTGTGTCTTTCCAGCAAACCAACAGAAGTGAATCGAAGATTTGACTAAGGGGACGAGAAGTAAATTTTATTAGTACTTTTGTAATATGCAACCCCGGGATATCGGGGACCACGTAATTTCGTAATTACGCCGTGACGTAAAAGAACTGCCGAATCGAGTACTGGTTTAACGAAAACAAGAACCCATTCGTGGAAGTGAATCACCCTCGTCCACGTTAGAATTATTTCCCCCTCATAATTATAAGGTAAGGTCATGGCCATTTTCAAGGCAATTTATTAAAAGTCTAGAACATTCATAGAGTTTTTCTCTAATCATAGTTGAATTTATATATATTTTTGCCTCTGAAATAATTGCAGAGAGACAACTAAATTTTCATCTTTTACATTTGATATATGTTTTTCTGGCAATAACGTATATTATAACAATTTTATGTGACTAAACAGGTTTCTATTCAAGAACTTTATTGTGAGTCAAAAAAAAAAAAATCTTGCAATGCTTTTGTGGTGTCTGACCTCAGAGATGTCGGATAGCACACAGTTTCACACAGTTCTGTAGCTTCCCATGATAATTTAATATGAATTAAATATGTTTTATAAAAAGAGAAGTAGTTTGATGGTAAGTAATATGACAACTGAATGCGTGACAAACCATTGTTTGCAAGCCATAAATGCCATGGGTCACAAATCGTGTCGGAGGTTTGGAATCAGGAGTAAACAAAACACCAGAGACTAAACATTGTAGTAGAGCTTTAGCCTCGCAAGACTGACAAAGATTGTTATGAACTGACAAGCAATCTGGAAAGACACAAAGACAGAATCCTCTGCTGAACTGAATTATGAAAGTAGAGATTATAGACTTCTTATAAACAGAAAATTCTAGACTAGACTCCTAAACTCCCATAAGATTCAATTTGTATCAATTGGCAAATTAAATTAAACCATCTATCATATCTATGTACAAAGAGAGACATTAATGCATGCTCTCCTTAAAATGTAGTGTACATCTATAAGAAAATGCATGATTATCATTTGAGAAGGAGTGTGTTTGAATACAAACGACAGCACGGCCGTTGTCTGTTTCTGCTCAGTCATGGTTGTATAAATCTATATTATTCTTGCATAAATCAATCCGACTCAAAGGATCCCAGATGCACAGGCCAGTCGAGATGAGTGCTGTTTCTCAGGGAGATAAATCACATCTGGCAGCTTTTCTACCTGTTGATTCCTCGAGTACAATGACGGGCTGAGCAAAAATCACCATGCACCTTCAGTGTACCCTGCTAATAGGGAACTTTGGCTAACATTCTGGCAAGGTTCCCTCAAATGTTCTTTTTTTAGAATGTTAAGTGTTCGTCTAATATTTTTTAAATGTTACTGTTTGTTTCAGAATGTTCAGAGAACATTCAAAAGTAACATTCCCTTTCAAAATGGAATGTTTTCTTAACAATTGCATAACAAAGAAAAAATGTGTTTAAAACATTTAAAAAACGGATGTTTTGAACTTAAAATGTTTATACTGTAATGCTAGCAATACATTCTTAGAACATATTTTTGCAAAACAGCAGCTTGAACATACTTTAAAATAGCTCTTACAGGTTTGAATTGAAATAAGAAATAATAAATATTTTAATTTCTGAGTAAACCATTTCTTTCTTTAAGCAGAAGATCTGCTGAGCTTCAATCCCAAGCTGAGAGACAGAAGCACAAAGACAGAGAACATCCTGAAACTGACCAGCCAGTATGAGGTTGCTGCCACTTGCTATAAAGATGAAGGAGAGCAGAACAAACAGGTAAAAAGATGAGTATTGCTTTTGATCAAGTGTATTCGATTTTTATCTAGTTACCTTTTCAGTAAAAATGCACGCATCCTTCTCTGATGAGTAAAATAATCTAATTTTAAATTTTGATTTGTGGCTACACTTCTGCTGTGGTGATGAAAGCACCTTTACATTGACTCTTATTGGATCTGGTTTTCAGAATAAAAGGTCACAGCACAATAAACGGTCTGAATTAACCTGGCTAGATAGGATGCTCCTGCTTTTTGGGGGTCTACTTCAGTGCAAATGGATTTTATGATGCAAGTGAATATAATACAGTCCCCAACAGATGAAAGGAAACAGTTTTATTAATGTGGGAATCTTATGAAACCCTACAACCTTTCTGGTCATCGCCATTGGAAAGTTTTATAGCCATAATAAAAAAAACAACAAACAAAATTTTCTTTCTCATTACTGGAATAGGGGAGATATCTATATATATAATTTAAATGGTAAAATATTTCTTCATCACCATTTTCAGTTGTATTTGTTGCGCTGTCTTTTATTTTTGTTTATGTAAATATTAATATTTCATTTATTCATTTGCATTTAAGAACAGTTTATGCTTTTTTTTCTTTTTTTTTTTGTTGAGCAAAATGTAATTTGCATAATTTTTTGATTTTAGGGTGAAATGATCTAGACATGTTTTTTTTTAAATTCACTCCTAAGATAAAAAAGACATAATATAATATAATATAATATAATATAATATAATATAATATAATATAATATAATAGCACAACATAATAAATATATAATAAATACAATTAAAGAGATTTTTGTGGTTCCACTGTCAAAACCGTTAAGCACTGGCATTGCTATTTATTTTATTAAAAATTAAATACATTAAAATACTTTTGAATTTAAATTTCAAAAACAGACATAATGAAGTTGTTTTAAAATCACACATTCTCACATTTGTGCTGTAAGTCATTTAATGAAACTGAGCGTCTCCCGGACATTGCACTAAAAACACTGAGGTGGTGTTTATATTATGCTTTTCTATAACATATCTCACCTGTTGTTATATTATATTTGTCATATTTCTAAACATACCATGCCTTATACAGAGGTCCTCGCACAAAAGCAGGAGTTTCAGTCCTCCTTTCTTGTTGAGCAGCCAAGAGCCACTCTTCAGAGACTGAAGGTCAAAGGTCAAATAGACTGTATACTGAATTCTTTTTTATTTACAGAGGAGATCAAATTCAAGGAACAACCTATAATTTCCTAAATTTCAAGGTCACTGCTTAGTCCTATTTGAAGTTATCCTAACAGGAATAGAAGGGCAGTTTTTCAATCATAATTCATAAATTAATTGTATTCTGAAGCACACTATAAAGAACTTAAATGAGATATTTCATAAAGAACTCTGATCAAAATTAGACAACACTTATCTGTGTTAATTTGGCACCTGGTGCTAATTTCCTTAATTATATGACAAACCCTATTTAACTGGCCGCATTCATCCAATTTTCACTGAGATTGCAAAATGGCAGGCTGCTCTAAGGTGACTGAAACCCTACGACAGGAGGTTGTTCAGATGAAGGCGAAAGAGATGACCTTTCAGCCACTGCAAGAGAAGTTGGTCATTCAAAATCGGTGATTTCTTGAATATTGCAGGTTTACAATGACACTAATTCATTCAAGTCCCCCCAAAATGCTGGTCGCCCATGTAAGACAAATGCATGAGAACACATGATAATGCAGAGACTCTCAATAAAGAATCGGTTCAACACTGCAGCTGGAATTGCTCACTAGTTAAGCGCTGAACAAGTTAAGGATTTGTCTCAAAACGTTTAAGAGAAGTCGGACTGAAAGAGCACTTTGCAGTGACCAATACTCTCATTAGCAGAAAAAATCAAAAGGCTAAGCGCATCTTTGCTGAGGAGCATGTTGTGTAGAGAGAGAACTGGTCCAAAGTTTACTTCTCACAATTTATTTGGGTCTGATAGGAAACATTTTGTTTGGCGTCAAACTGAGGAAACATGCAGCAACAGCAACATGCAGTTCCTTCCCTGCAAGCATCTCCCAATCAGCTTGCAATTTTCATTCAAGACAGTGCCCCTGTCACACTGCACAACAGGTAAAGCAGTTCCTTGAAGCTAAGAACATTGAAATAATGACATAGGGTGCCAAAACAGCCAGGTCTGGTGGCGTGTGATGAGGCGCACCTAACGCAAATGAAGCCTCATCACCGCCACAGTTGAAATGCCGAGCACGCTTCTCCTTGGGAGACCCGTCTCTTCCCCGTGCATGCACACTGGTGTCCTCGTGGGTCTAGGAAGGGAGCGTTGAGGAACGAGTGCTGCTGAAGTGACGAGCTACATGACCGACAAGAACCGCACCCATGAGATGGCTGACGGGCCAGGATGCCGGGCCGTTAAAAAAAGCCGCTGGATGAAACCGCCACCCCTAGAGCCGCAGACCTAAGAGGGGAGCGCATGCAGCCGCCGGACTCCGCCCCTTACCTGGACCCTTCCCTTCTTGAACACTGCCCCTCCTTTACGGAACCCCCAGCACAACGAGGACACCAGAACACCTCTTTATTTTGGACACTTTTATTTTTCCCTTTGGACACTTTTGTTTATTTTATGTTTAATAAAAGCCTCTCCGAGGCCTCACGACACACCCACTGTGTCTGTTGTTTGCTCCTCCCGCCACAACTTCCTACTAGTTTCTGACAGCGTAACCCTCAAAAATTGTAGTTTTAATCTCCTTTTATACTACTGTGGTTACTGTTCTTTACGATTGTTGCTTGTCAGACTGTACGAACATGATGATCATGTCACACTGTGGGATCTCAATGTCATTAATGTCAGACTGTACGTCAGTCAAGACACGTTAAAAAAATGGGTGCATGCAAGAAAACCTGTGCGGAGTTTTACATTATTATAACCCATACGCGTTCAGTGACTGCGAGCTGCATTACATGTGGGGCTGAAATGTTGGCTCATTAAGTGTGCAGTGTGAGCCTGGCTTTAAAAGAACAGTGGAATATAACCTACAGCTATGTAAGAGAAAGTGAAGAGGACGTAGAAGATCTTGATGAAGATGTTTATTGCAGCATAGCAGTGGCAAAGTACATGCTGTACCTTGGGTTCAACGGAGTCGGAATGAACCCAAAACATCCTTAGCTCAAACCTTTTATACAGTCAAAGTTTACTACTCTTAATGTAAATGAAGTTGCTCCTTTCGTAGCAGCTGTGGTCTGTATGTTAATCATGTTCTGACACCTCTTTGTCTGAGATGGTTCTTAGTGTCCCACACCCGCTTCCATGCTACAATGGGTCATCATTTGCTCAGGATGTAATCATCTCAAATAACTGTTGACTTTCTTCTTCTCTATAATAATTAAGCCATTATTTTTTTACAGTCCCCTCTTTGATGCTCTTGGCCCGGAAGAAGCATCACATCCACTCCCTTATACAGATTACACCTCCCTTCCTGGGTAGGCGCCCAGTGGCGGTGAAGCCCTGGCTTAGGTTGTTCCCTTATGGCCATCGGAGAATCTTACCCGTCTTTGGGTCGACACCTCATGCACACTGGTTATTGCTCCATCCAATTAGGAAAATTATCATAGACTTTTTCTAAAATTTAGCAAAAAGACATACAAGCATTTTCTTGGGTTTGGGAGAGGAGAACTTGAGAACCATAACAGCAAAAGGAATTATGTAAACATACTAAACATTATGACAGTACAAACATAGGCAAAAACGTAAGGAGCAAAAACATCAGTCAGTACCATAAAGTGTGTGTTTGTGTGTTTGTGTGTGTGTGTTTTTCGTGGGTGTGTGTGTGTGTGTAAGTGTGTATGCGTGTGTTTTCTTTCACACACATTCTGTCCCTTTTATCAATGTGAACATCCTTGGTCCACATGTGTGCATTCATTAGAAAATAATATTATTTTCTGCATTTGAGTATTCATATATTTGTCTTTCTTGTGTCATGTGCTTTGTGTCTGTTCTCTCAGTGTGGACATCCTTTATTCACATGTGTGCATTCAGTAGACAATAATATATTTTTCTGCATTTGAGTATTCATATATTTGTCTTTCTAGTGTCATGTGCAGTGCTTAGTCTGTGTCTCTCTACGTGTGGGTATGTCCTTTGCCCACTTGTTTTCCATCTTGGGGATAAGACTGCTGTCCATAGGCTCTAAAAAACTTGATCTCTTTGTGTTTCCCTTATCTGTTGTCCATTCTTTTCACTGGTTCTGCTGGCCTTTTTGTCCTTCAGATGACCGGATCATTTTTCTCCACAAGGTTACACCTTTCCAACAAACATCTCAATGCTTATGCCTGAAACAAGATCAAAAAGAAGAGGTTTCCCCCCTTTCCCCCACAAAAATCTTTTCACATTCAAAACATCAGTGTTACAGAAATTTAATCTCAGAATGCAATTAAATAATTTCTTAGAAATTATATTTAAATATCAATGCCATTAACACATTTCTCATAAATTATGAAGAATCACCCCCCTTTTGATAGTAAACATTTTTTAAGGTATGGTACTATCATAAAAAAAAATAAATAAAAAAAAATCTCCAATTCACATCAGCATCTTGTGACTGGACTACAGTCATGTTGTTCATGCAGTGTTGTGTCTGGCAAGGTGTGAATGGCCTCTTCCTTATTTCCCTTCAACAATGCCAACTGGGTTTCTAAATTGCCTATCTTCTTAAGCAAATCACGATAGCCTATCTTTCTTTTGTGTGAAAAGTGACACTGTTTTGCCTTGTGTCCCATCCTTCCACAAGCAAAACAAACAACTTCCTGACCTTTCTCCAAACAATGCCTTGCTATGTGACCATATTTTCCACATACATGACAGACAAACCTTTGATGAGGTCTCTCACGGTCTTGACAATACCTAGCAATATCTAGTAACACCTTCTGAATTTACTCTGTCAAATCTCCTTGGTCTCTGATGGAAACGACCAGATAATCTAGAATATTCTCTCTTGCCAAAGGCAGCAATTGGTTGTCTAGATTCTGCAGCTTTCCTTTGACTATTTGCATTGAAATACTGTGTCATTTTGGAAATGATTTGCTCGTATGGTGCATTTACATCTACATGAAGAGCAATGGCTTCTCGCATATGTGAACTGCTCTGTGCAATTAATGCAGACTTAAACATGAGGTTTTGTTTAGTTGCGTTTGGCAAACCACTGTAACAGATAAACATTTCCCACAACCTGGATGCAAATGTTAGAGGATGTTCTCCAGGTTCCATTTCCACCTCAGTTATCTTTCTCAAGTTAACCAAATTAGTCCCAACAAGTCTAAGTAGAGCTTCTCTCCTTGCCCCTCTGTCTGCTCTTTTGTCGCAAACTTTCTGTGGGAGAGCACTAGTTAATGAGCGAGGAATGCAGATCGTGAGAAGTCTACAAGCATCTTCGTCTGACACACAATAAGCATCCACTACTTTCTCCAGTTTTGACAAGAACTCTACAGGATCCATATTATTAGGGTCAAAGGTACCCACTGCTGTAACAAGACTTTGAAAGTCCATAAAAGACAGTTGTCTAACAGCTTGGCCATTTTTAGTTCTTGGTCAAGATCCCTCTCATTTCCATTTCCGTTCTGTCTTGTTCGCACTGGTGCTATTGGGAATCTAACTGTGCAATCAGAACATTGAGAACTGAATGACTCCGAATCTCTTTCCCAACTCTCATCTTCCTGCAAATCTAACATTTCTGGAATTGGGTTACACAGTGTGATCCCTAATGGTGTCTTACTGCTGTGTTTCTTAGTTGTGCCATTCTTTATCATAAGCTGACAAGCAACTTTTGCTTCCTCCAACTCATTGGACAGTGCTTCTACAGAGGATCTAAGCATGTTATTGTTAGTTTTAAGACGTGTGATCTCACTCTGCGTCCGAATGTTTTCTTCTTTCCATATTGTTTCACTTGCATGGTACTTTTTAGTAGATATTATTCCAACACTGAGTCGTTCATTTTCAGACTAGCTCATCTACTTTCCTCCTAGTTACTTTGTACAATGCAAGAACGGCTTTAAGTGCATTGGCAATTTTTCCTTTTTTGTTCCTAGGCATTTTTGGATAGTTTTCAAATTTAGAGATAGCCCATTCATATGGTTTATCAACAATCTTCTCTATTCCGTCAAACATTCCTTGAGTGCCATGTTTAGCAATGTATTTAACAATAATTTTCAAAATCTTCAAAAATTAAATTGTCTTCAGCAATTCAATAGGCTTTATTCATTCACTGACTGAACATTATTTAGTTACTTTAAGATACCTGTTAGTCTAAATATTCACAGCTCCTTTGCTTTGGATGCAAATGAATAAAACAGTCACACTACGTCGGCTTCTAAACAAAATTTTTACTTCTTTGGACATGGCCACACTCCGTCGGGCCTTACTCTTTACTACACCAAACTGTAAAAATGTCACAGTACGTCGGACAAAACCACACTACTTTTGGGCTTTAAACTTCACAGAGTCATAGTGCGTCGGACTCACTACACTAAAACACACAGCAGTTATGAAATAATTCTGTGACCACACTGCGTCGGGTCGTTTCAGTTACTTTAGAAATTCATCAGAATTATCACAACAACTCACTCCGTTTCAATTATGTTAGAAACTTACACATCTGTTTCAGTTACTTTAGAAACAACAATTCCAATACAACTCTGCAACCACACTGCATCGGGCTGATTCAGTTTCGTTAGAATTTTAAACGGAATTTGTGCAGAATAGGCTTAAGAACTCCTCTTGCTAATACTGACTAAACCAAATTCTCTTCTGTCCTTAAAATTTTCTTTTCTAGATTTTTTTAAACGAGGGGATTTCCTTACAAAAACAGCATAGAAGAAAGAAACAGCTTTTCTTACCTTTTCTTGCTTTTTCGGAACACTCTCTTTGGGTGGCTCGCCAGTGTAAGAAAAAGTGAAGAGGACGTAGAAGATCTTGATGAAGTTGTTTATTGCAGCATAGCAGTGGCAAAGTACATGTTGTACCTTGGGTTCAACGGAGTCGGAATGAACCCAGAACATCCTTAGCTCAAACCTTTTATACAGTTAAAGTTTACTACTCTTAATGTAAATGAAGTTGCTCCTTTCGTAGCAGCTGTGGTCTGTATGTTAATCATATTCTGACACCTCTTTGTCTGAGATAGTTCTCAGTGTCCCACACCCGCTTCCATGCTTCAGTGGGTCATCATTTGCTCAGGATGTAATCATCTCAAATGGTCTAGAAACAACATAACTGTTGACTTTCTTCTTCTCTATACTAATTAGGCCATTTTGGGAAATGAGCATGATTACACATATATTGTGGAGTGGAATCTGGGTCGAGGCAGACTATAATTTCTTACAGCTAATATTTCTTAAAAATTTGATTGAAGATCAACAATATTCCAGAAAAATCAAGTATTTATTGATTGTTCTCTAATTTTGATCTCCACTGTATTTGAACAATTTGTGTTATGTAACATTGCCTGGACCATGTCTGATATCTTTCATAAATATTTAATCATATTGAACTGTGTGTTTTACATTGTATGTGATAAATAAACCGCAAAGTTATTTTAATTAACTAAATATTTTTTTGGAACAATATTTAGTACTTCAGATCAGGAGTTCTAATCCCTAAATATAAGTTTAAAGTTGACATGAAAATCTGACTTTTTCCATGTTTAAGTGCTGTAATTGGGTCACCGGTGCATCTACCAACTAGGCTTGGGCGGTAATACGGTAATATGGTATACCGCGGGATCTAAAAATAGCAACGGTGTCAGTTTCAATACCGTTATACCGTCATAATAAAACAATGCACTTATATAGGAGACAAGGATTAAGTATTAAATATAATTTATTTAATGCCTAAAAATGCGTATGCGTGGCTGTCATCACGTGACAGCGTGGAGGAGAAAGAGAGAGGTGGGGAAAGATGTCAAGTCGCGCACCAAGTGAACAGGTCTCGAAAAAGAACACAACTTCTGCAGTTTGGCAGTATTTCGGGTTTCGACTAGGGATGTTCATTTCGGTTATTAGAAATTTAATTATTTTAGAAACGATAAGTGTCTGTGACCCGTTAAAATACCAACATTTGTTTTCCGGGATTAATTTTACATGCGCAAAAAGCAGCAAACAACAGAACATGAGGA
>JAHKKF010527933.1:0-10508 GCA_019740295.1 Labeo calbasu | reverse complement strand
CCTCTACAGCCAACTTCTATGGGCTCATAGATGGTTCTCCAGCCTCTCTCCCTGCACTCCTCCACCAGTTCCTGGTACTTAGCGCGTTTCCTCTCATTGGCTTCCTCAATACGCTCTTCCCAGGGCACCGTAAGTTCCAGCATGATTAGCTGTTTTGAAACCTCATAGGTAATTATCATGTCTGGGCGGAGACTTGTTGTTACAATGTGCTGAGGGAACTTCAGTTGTTTTCCCAGGTCGACCTGTAGCTGCCAGTCCAAGGCTTTGTGGAGGAGGCCTGTTGTTAATTGTGGGCGCACCTGGGGTTTCTCTCCAGCTTTAATGAATGATTGCCTTTTTTGAAGCTTGATGGTGCTTGCTAGTGCTTATGGCTGAGGCTAAACTCTCAGCAATTGCCTTAAGCACCTGGTCATGGCGCCAACGATAGCGACCATCAGCCAGAGCCTTTGGGCAGCTGCTGAGGAGATGTTTTAAAGAGCCTCTTCCAGAGCAAAGAAGGCAGGAAGGTGTTTCACTCTTCCCCCAAACATGGAGGTTCGCTGGGCTTGGCAGGACATCATAGACAGCTTGTACCAGGAAATGGACCCGATGAAAATCTGCCTGCAAGATATTTGCCCAGGTAATCCTGCGCTGCAGTGTACTCTCCCACCTAGTCCACGCTCCCTGCTGCCGGAGTCCCACCGCCCTGCTCACTCGCTCCTCCTCCACACCTGCTTGAACCTCTTCCTGGAGTAGATGGTGTCTTTCCTTGCCACGGGCCTGGCTAATCATGGTCTTTGGAAAATAACCCAAGCCCGCTCTGCCTGTCGCCACAGTGCCCACCAAAGCCTTTTGTCTCAAGCGTGACTCTGCCAACTCCACTGCTTTCCCAGCATTCCATTTCCTTCCTGTCCTCACCTCAATGCTGGCTGATGACACCTTGCAGTCCCTGGAGTCCCTGTACTGTAGAGCTTCTCTGGTGCGTACCACCATGAATTCTTCTGTAAGGCCACTGAACAGCAGCTGCAAGATGTTACTCATCCCATATAGTCAGCGCTGGTAAGACTGCGTGGAAGACCCAGCCACTTCCGAAGAAAGCCACTGATCTTCCTTTCTAGGGACTCAACTGTTGTCATTGGGACTGCATAGACCAGCAAGGGCCACAAGACTCGGGGCAGAATGGAGTGCTGGTAGATCCAGGCTTTAAATCTACCCGGCAGGCCTGACCTATCAACCTTGGTAAGCCAAGGCAGAGTCTTTCAGGCTGGAGTCAAAGAGCTTCCCCAAACTCTTGACAGGTTGCTCCGTGACGGTTGGGATGACAGTTCCTGAGATGGAAAAACGGAACTTGTCAACCACTTTCCCCTTCTTCAGCACCATTGACCTTGACTAAACTAAAAAATGTTAAGGCAGTGGGGTAACAAATTATTTTAAGTTGAAACAACTATATTTTTACAGTACATTATAAATTAATTAGTAAAACGCATAACGTGTTTCTGGGTCAAAAAGACTCAAAATGATGACGCATATCGAATATGTTGAAATAAAAAAGCTGTTCTTTACTGTTTTATCACACTTTTGTTAAATATATAAATATATATAAATATATAAATATATGGTAAAATATATGCACTATACAGTGTAAAAAAAAAAAAAAAAAAAAATCAAAAAGTTGTTTCAACATAATATAATTTGTTACCCCACTGCCTTAAAATTTTTAGTTTAGCCAACTTGAAATCTTAAGTTGCTTGAAGTTAATTTAAGTGACAACTGAAATATTTTGTTGACTAAACTAAAAAAATGTTAAGGCAGTGGGGGTAACAAATTATTTTAAGTTGAAACAACTATATTTTTTACAGTATATTATAAATGAATTACTAAAATGCATAAAATGTGTTTCAGGGTCAAACGACTCAAAATGATGACGCATATCAAATATGTTGAAATAAAAATAGCCTTTACTGTTTTATCACACTTTTATTATTTGTATTTTTACATGTATTTTAAATATAGTTTACATAAAACCTGTCAGAGCAGTATTGATCAAACACATATACAATTATACAAGAAAAAGTATTTAGCCTCTTTAGCATAGCTAACTACTTTTTTAAAAGTGTATATACATTATGAATAGCTAGTTGGACTAGTTTCACAATAATTGCTTAGTTACTCACTCATAGCTCAAAAACAATGACCGAACGGACTGTTAACTACATAACATAACTTTAAAACTGAACACAACTCAAACTACTATAAAATCTTTAGAGTCATTTACATTTGGTAAAGGTCAGTTTTCCCACTCGATGGAGAAAGAGAAGAGGCTGCACCAAACCACCCAATGAAAAGATAGTATGTGCAATAGTGTAGACTATTCCAAAATCGTTAACATAACTCAAGAAAAGTAGCATTGAAATAATATAAGGGGCATATATGATAATCATGGTCCCAGTAATTATTAGAATGACATTAAACGCTTTCCTCTTCATGTGGTTTTCCTCCTCTCTTTCTCTCCCTCTCTCTCCTGGTCCTGACTGCTTCAGAGCTCTGAGAACAACCACACAGCAAAACAACTGGATGGAGAGATAAAGGATGAACTGTGCCACTATAAAAATAACTACCAAAAAAAGGAGTAAAAAATTCATAAGCAAAATAAAAATCCCACAGGAAGCAAAAATTGAAGTCCATACAACAACAGTGCAGATCACTCTATATCTGAGAGGTTTGAATTTCAGAAAGGTTACAGGATGAACCACTGCCAGGTAACGCTCAACGCAGATCAGACACTGAAACAGAGGACGACCGGTGGAGGAGAGAGCTTGTTCGGACAGTTGTAGAGACAGTGCTATAACTGCGGGGGTGAAATATGCGAAGAGAGTGTTTAAACAGAGAAGAATCTCACAGACCGCGAGACTGAGACCGAAGAACTCTGCTGCAAGTCCATTCCCTGTTCCTGTCGCTATAAGCCAAATCACATAAGAGTTGATAGGAATGCTCAACAGAGCACTGAGGGTAAATAGACCTAATGTTAATATCGTTTCAACATTAACGTCCTGTCTTGTATCATTGAAAAAGAAGTGATCAGATAAGTTTGATCCATCACTGGTGAAGATCTCATTGGAGATGTTCATCTCTTCACTGCGTGCAGTCGAAAAACACAACTGTGATCTATAGATGAGACACAAGTGTTAATCCAATAGAACATTACTGGACTGTAATTACTAATTTTCAGTAGACACAAGTTCAGTTTTCAGTAAAGTAAAGGTGAACGGTAAACATTGATGATTCCACAAAAAGACTTTGTGTGATGGAACAAGTTTCTTCAGATTATTAAAATATTCTTCACACGAGTAAAGAAATGGTTCTGTTTTTTCTGTGAAGAGTGTTAAAAATCTAAATTTAAACATTAAACCTTCTGACCTACATCAAAAAATACACTGTTTCAATGTATTTCAAACAAACAATAAAAATCAAGCTTTATTACCTTTTTTCCTGTAGTCAGTGATGTACAGTGATGAACTAAAAAAAAAATGACCTTCAGGGTTATAGATGCAGTCACCCAAATTTACCATTTGTTTCACAAGGGGATGCAACATATTCATATCTGGAGCCCTGAATGCAAATACATTCAGTGACATCATATTTGACAACCAAAAAGTGTTTATTTTAGAAGTGATACCTGTACAAGGTCAGACAGGGGCATTAAAGCAACAATACAGACATTAATCTGTATACATTAGAGATGTGAAATGGTTTATCGGAGATTACTGTATGTTATGGATTAGACACAATTTGTAAAACAAATAACCAGCCATGCTGTCTCACAGTGACTAAGCATACAGTATATTTGCTCTTAAAGCAGAAGTCCACTTCCAGAACAACAATTTACAAATAATTTACTCACCCCCTTGTCATCCAAGATGTTCATCTCTTTCTGTCTTCAGTCGTAAAGAAATGGTTTTTGAGGAAAGCATTTCAGGATTTTTCTCCATATAATGGACTTCATTGGTGCCCTGATTTTGAACTTCCAAAATGTAGTTTAAATGCAACTTCAAAGGGCTCTAAACGATCGCAGCCAAGCAAGAAGGGTCCTATCTAGCGAAACAATCTGTCTTTTTTTTTCAAAAATTTTTTTTTTAATAATTTTTAAGCACAAAAGCTCATGTAGCACAGGGGATGCGCGTCCACGATGCTACAAATTAATAATGGGTTGTTCTTTCTGAACGAATCTCTAATGTGACTCGGGAAGAACGAGTTGTCTCGGGGAGTGATTCGTGCAGTCGCGCATGCGCAACATCCTATTAGGTTCTGTACTGGAATTAGTTCACCTGTTTGGAGTCTTCGGGTTTTTCGAGTGGTTCGTTCTTCTTATGGGGCTGTCACGTGATGAACGAACGACTCAAACCTGAAAACTTGTCAGATAAGAGGTGAAGTGAGCTAATCATAGACTAAAGACCCAGGTAAACAATGAATTAATCTTTTCTGTTTCTTATAGCATTATAGTTTTGTCTTGTTTGTAGTGTAATCAACGTTTGTGTAAGCAGTAGATGTGTTAGGGACAGTTTTGGGGACAGTTACTTTTAAAAGTAATGCATTACAATATCAAGTTACTCTGTAAAAATGTAAGTAATTACGTTAATTAGTTACTTTTTATGGAAAGTAATGCGTTACTTTTCTTTTGCGTTACTTTTTAAATCTGGGCAGGGCTTGCTTGTTTGTTTTTAATATAAAAAGTTCTATTTTTGGCAAATGTAAAAGCCTGTTCACACCAAAAGCCTCAGGCTTTGAGAAAAGTAAATTCACGTCTGTACAGTAGACTGCAGAAGAAAAAAAAATGTCAACTCTTTAGCAATAAATAAAGGAAAACAAATGTTAGATTACTTTGAGTAATTTTTGCTTATTGAATTGGATCATCAAAGACATCGGATAATAAAATGGGATTAAATGCATAAAGGATATTTGTATTATTTAACATATTTAATTTTTGCAGGTTTGCGTCATATTCTGAGTTGAATTTCACTGTTTTTATTCATTTTGAGGAATACTGAATCTGTTCTTTTGTGAGTGAGATGAATTAATGCATGTTCACATTTATTCTAGAACTAACATCTTACTCCCAATTTTCTCAACATGGGAACAGGAGAGCTTTTAATCAATAAATGGGGGGGAAAGTAACTGGCGTTACTTATTTTAAAAAAGTAACTCAGATATTTTCTTGTTATTTAAAAAGTAAAGCGTTACTTTATGTTACTTGGAAAAAGTAACAATATTATGTAACTCGCGGTACTTGTAATGCGTTACCCCCAACACTGGTTAGGGAAGTAACATGTAACATTTTAATTATATTTTGCTAAAATGAACGAAATGACTCGAAAAAAGATCCGTTCATTTTGCTGAACGACACTCAAAAGTCCCTCACGTGTAAGTTCATCGTAGTTTTCGTAGTCTTTGCGCGTTCGCTTTGTAAACACTGGGTCTGTAGTTCCGCGTGACCTTTCGACATGATTCAATCGTGAACGCGCATCCCAGAGCCTGTGCTACACCAGCTTTTGTGCTTAAAAAGTATACAAATTTTTATTTTCCGAAAAAAATGACAGATCGTTTCGCTAGATAAGACCCTTCTTCCTCGGCTGCGATTGTTTAGAGCCCTTTGAAGCTGCATTTAAACTACATTTTGGAAGTTCAAAATTGGGCACCAATGAAGTCCGTTATATGGAAAAAAATCTTGAAATGCTTTCCTCAAAAAACATAATTTCTTCACGACCAATGACAGAAAGACATGAACGTCTTGGATGACAAGGGGGTGAGTAAATTATTGGTGTATTGTTGTTCTGGAAGTGGAGTTCTCCCTTAATTTGTGCAAATGATTTTTGTTACATTTCTCTACAGCTGTATTAGAAAAAATAATCACACAGCATTCAGTGTAAACTAGATTAACATGTCCAGTGCCAGTGTCCAAGTTCAATTTTTAGGCTTAGTTTATTGTGAACATGAAATAGATAAAATATGTGACAGGACCAATCCAAGTATATGCAAATAAATATAAATGAAAAGACACTACATATGCAGTATTATCACTGTAAGTTACATTCTACACATTCTATCAAAGTACAATAAGTCTGCTTTAATATTTCTGTAAATAAGGATTATCTAGAAAAATATTGACTAATATTGACAAAAAAAACTATATAAATGTGTTTTATACACAAGTATATATATATGAAATATATATAATAAAATACTAAAATGTATTTAAAATACATTTATTTCATGTTAAGTATACTACAACTACATTTACATATTATGCACTTAATAAAATACCCTGCAACTGTACCTTTAGTATACTAAACTGCTATTTATAAAGTCTGCTCAATTGGAACAACTAATTTTGTACTTAATGCACTTAAACTGTGTAAAAGTAGTGCTGAAGTCCAACTTAAGATATGCTTAAGTATATTTGATTGTGCCAAAGTGGATCTATCGCAAGTATAATTAGGTACACTTTAAATAATTTGCATTTAAAGACTGATATTATTTAAAGATGATACAATTCTCATCAAAAGTGACATTAAAACATATTTTAGGCTTGATATTAAGAAATGTGCATTGTGCACAAGTAGTACTCCAAATAAAGTTTAATTACAAAATTTTTAAAAATTTGTATATCAGTACGTCTCAAGTGATATGTCAGTAACTATGTAAATAGGCTTGAACTACACTTAGTATAAAATAAATGCATTACTTTTTTACTAGGGTGGTTTAGCTACATCCATTATGACTAGTTAGACTAGTTTCACAAAAATTGCTCAGCAACTGTCTGTACACAAATAGTAATTGTAGTCTGTTATCGCACTCATAGCTAAAAAAACAAAACAAACAAACAAACAAACAAAAAAAACATGATATGAATTGACTGTTCCCATAACTTGAATGCAGCTCAAACTACTATAAAACTAGAATCATTTACATTTGGTGAAGGGCAGTTTTCCCACCCGACGGAGAAAGAGAAGAGGCTGCACCAAACCACCCAATAAAAAGCTAGAATGTGCAATAGTGTAGACTATTCCAGATTCGTGAACAGAACTGATGGAAAGGAGCACCCAAATAATATAAGGAGCGTATATGATAATCATGGTCCCAGTAATTATTAGAATGACATTAAACGCTTTTCTCTTCATGTGGTTTTCGTCCTCTCTTTCTCTCCCTCTCTCTCCTGGTCCTGACTGCTTCAGAGCTCTGAGAACAACCACACAGCAGAACAACTGGAGGGAAAGATAAAGGATGAACTGTGCCACTGTAAAAACAGATATGAAATCAAGGAGTGAAAAATTCTCAAGCAAAATAATGACCCCAAAGGAAGCAAAAATTGAAGTCCATACAACAACAGTGCAGATCACTCTATATCTGAGAGGTTTGAACTTCAGAAAGGTTACAGGATGAACCACTGCCAGGTAACGCTCAACACACATCAGACACTGAAACAGAGGACGGCCAGTGGAGGCGAGTCCTTGTCCGGAGAACAAAAGCAGGGACATTATAACAAATGAGCAGTTGAAACATGAGAGGAAAGTGTTTAAACAGAGGAGGATTTCACAGACCGCGAGATGGAGACTGAATAATTCTGCTGCAAGTCCATTCCCTGTACCTGTCGCTATAAGCCATATCGCATAAGAGTTGGTAGGAACACCCAACAGGACAGTGATAATATATACTGTTAGCAATAGATCAACATCAGTTTCCAGTCTTGTATCATTGAAGAAGAAGTAATCAGAGGAGTTTGATCCATCAGTGGTGAAGATCTCACTGGAGATGCTCATCTCTTCACTGCGTGCAGTCAAAAAACATAAATGTGATCTATGAATGAGATACAAGTGTTAGTCCAACAGAACATTATGGGGTTGTAATTAAAATTACACTAAAATTCTAATTTTCAATGCACACGTTTAGTTTTCAGTATAGCAGAATGCACTCTTAAAACTAAAAGTTCCTTATTGCCGTTGATGATTCCACAAAGAACCTAGAACATCTGTGGAACAGGGTGACCACCTGTGCCGCTTTGTGTTGTACCGCACAGCATTTCCACCCCTTGTCCCGCACGTCGCATACTGAGAAAATGTCCATGCACAAAGGATTTGCGGACCTCATCAAGTGATCTAGAACCACCGACGAAAAATGGTCGAGCGCACACGGAAAAACAAGATATTCTCCATTCATTTTAACCAATTAAAAWGCGTTAATAATGAATTAAAATAAATCGATGCAGCTTTCAGACACGACTTTCCTCTTATTTTAATAGTTCGTTTGAGGCGGTTTCTGTAGCGATATTTTAATGTCAAATGTCTGCAATTCATTATTGTAATGCATCAAAATGCGCAAACACACATCTCTTCTCTCGCAGGTGGATTCTTTCACTCTCATAAAAACTTTTATCTCGTTTGCATGTGCGCGCTCAGAAACACAGATCATCGCATATGACAACGGATGTAATCAGTATTTACATAGCTTAACAGCAGAAAAAGTATCAGTCTCACACGTGTCCCGCATTGTCCCGCAAAATCACAACTATTTCCCGCAACAGCCCTATTGCCAGGTGGTCACCCTACTGTGGAACCATTTCCATTCTTTTGAGTGGAAAAATCTTCACTAGATTATTAAAATATTCTTCAGACTAAGAAAATGGTTCTTTAAATAACTGTTTACTAAAAAAAAGTCAGTGCCTTTCAAACAAACAATAAAAATCAGCCTTATTACCTTTTCGCCTGTAGTCTACAGTGTTCAGAAAAAAAATCTATGAGGGTTACAGATGTACGCACCCAAATTTACTTTTCCAGTCCATTTTGTTTCACAAGGGGATGATACAGATTCATACCTGGAGCCCTGAATGCAAATACATTCAGTGACATCATATTTGATGCTTAAAAAGTGTTATTTTAAGAGTGTTACCCACACAAGGTGAGACAGGGGTATTAAAGCAACAATAAAGAAGTTAATCAGTATACATGTAAAAAAAGGATTATCAGGGATTATGCTTAGTAAAACAGGGATTTCTATATGGATTAGACAATTTGTGAAACAAATAACCAGCCATGCTGTCTCATGGTGACTAAGCATAAAGTAGTTTTGCTCTTTATTTGTACAAAGGATTTTGTTACATTTCTCTACCGCTGTAATGGAAAGTATCACACATGTAAACTACTGTAGATTTACATATCCAGATGGAAACACCAGTGCCAGTGTCCAAGTTCAAATTTTCATCTTAGTTTATTGTGAACATGAAATAGATAGACATTCAATATTATCATTGTAAGTTACATTGTACACATTCTATCAAAGTACAGTAAGTCTGCTTTAATATTTCTTTAAATAATGATCTAATAATGAAAAGATAAACTATAGAAATATGCAGAAATATGTATGAAAATAAATACTCTATATTAAACAGCTTGTAAATGTACACTGAAATGTACACTGTAAATGTCACAATTAATTACAAAGAAACAGCAAATAACACAGTGAAACACAATTTGTTGAGTCAACTTAAAATAATTTGTTACCTTGCTGCCTTAAATTTTTAAGTTCAGTCAACTCAAATAAGTTTAGTCAACTTAAAATGTTTAGTTGTACTAAGTGACAAATTAGATATTTTGAGTTGACTAAACAAAAAAATTGGTTTGTTAAACTTAAAAGCTGGGCTTGTTGCCCAGCTGCCTTAAAAATTTAGGTTGAATGAACTTAAATATCTACACTCTTAAAAATAAAGGTGCTTTAAAAGGTTCTTCACAGCGATGCCATAGAAGAGCCATTTTTGGATCCACAAAGAATCATTCAGTCAAAGGTTCTTTAAAGAACCATCTCTTTTTTACCTTCTTATAATCTGAAGAACCTTCTTTCACCACAAAGAGCCTTTTGTGAAACAGAAAGATTCTTCAGATGTTAAAGGTTCTTTATGGAACCATTTAGACAAAAAAGGTTCTTCTATGGCATCGTGAAGCACCTTTATTTTTAAGAGTGTAAGTACAACTCACTTAGTACTCACTTAGTACAACTTAACATTTGAAGTTGACTGAACATATTTGAGTTGACTGAGCTTCAAATTTTAAGGCAGCTGGGTAACAAATTATTTTAAGTTGACAATTTTTTTTATTTTATTTTTTACAATGTAATCTGTTATCTTACTCATAGCTCAAAAAAAAACATGACATTAACTGACTTTTCCCGTAACTTGAAAGCAGCTTAAACTACTATGAGACTAGAATCATTTTCTTTTGGTGAAGGGCAGTTTTCTCACCCGATGGAGAAAGAGAAGAGGCTGCACCAAACCACCCAGTGAAAAACTAGTCCGTGCGATAGTTGAGACTATTCCAGAATCGCGAACGGAGCTCATGAAAAGGAGCTCTGAAATAATATTAGGAGCATATATGATAATCATGGTCGCAGTAATTATTAGAATGACATTAAACGCTTTCCTCTTCATGTGGTTTTCCTCCTCTCTTTCTCTCCCTCTCTCTCCTGGTCCTGACTGCTTCAGAGCT
>JAHKKF010527931.1:0-10255 GCA_019740295.1 Labeo calbasu | reverse complement strand
TCTTTCAGTCGTTCAGTTTATTTTCGTGAATCGACGTTCAGCGACGTTTGATGACAGCAGCCGATATGTGCAGCCTTCGTATGATGCAGCCGTTCGTTTGAGAGGCGCCCATATATGCCCTTTTTTTGAACTGAAAACGGCTCTGAATGGGCAGTCGATTCCCCCTGATGGAATCGATTCCGACCTTTGGAATCGACTCTCGATTCCCAACGCCTCGGAATCGATTCCCAGCCCTAGTCACACCAGCCAGAGCCCCCTGATCCACTGACTGAACTGCAGTAAACATTATATAATGGTGAAACACGGATAATGATTGATAAAACTATGTTTTTACTAGCGGACAACTTGTGAAAGATACTGATGTTGTGCCCTCAAAATGCCTTGAAGGCTCAAATGC
Organism: Labeo calbasu; assembly: GCA_019740295.1. NCBI lineage: Eukaryota > Metazoa > Chordata > Actinopteri > Cypriniformes > Cyprinidae > Labeo > Labeo calbasu. The sequence goes on along the minus strand of JAHKKF010527931.1, from coordinate 9,858 downwards.
AGCCTTGTTTGTGATTCCAGTTCGCGCCCGCGATCATATGCCAGTACAGTGCACACGGCAATGCGGGAGAGGTGCGTTTGACTCCGGGCTACTTTTACACTGTTGCCGCTGGTTATTTTTAAAGTTAGCGGTTAGCGCCTAGCAGTTGCATTCTATTTAATGCTCTATATGTTCTATTAAATGCTCTATTTAAAATTTGTTTTTGTGCTGATAATCCTATTGGAATATTTTGCATGCTAATAATAGGAATCTATCCTTTGACGTGATTGGTTACTGAAGTTTGTGACATAGCAAAAAAAAAGGCTGTTTCAAACATTCATTTCTGGGACAGCCTTTGGGAAACTACAGTTTTAAGGAGAAAATACCCAGGGATGGTGTTAATTAATGGACTGGCACATGATTTGTCTAAAAGCATATTAGAAAAACCACATAGACAAATAAACAACATAAAAATCTTGATTTTCACTACAGGGGGACTTTAATGAAGTTTGAGTGACCCCTGCTGGCCTTACATTGCGTCATTCACCTTATTTTGAGACCACGCCCTTCCTCCATCAGAGAAACTCTTCTCATGTGGAGATACATTGATGTGTGTGCATGTCTGTGTGGAGCCCCACAGTTTCCAAGGTGCAGATGGAATTTTACTGTATTTATTCATTTTCCGTTTCAGGTATGATTCTTTATGTTCATATGTCCATCAATTTACACTGTAATGTAACTCGTGCTGTGCTGCAAATCGGCCTGTTTTAAACTAAAAGACGGAAAAGAGACCTTGCTGAGAGATAAGCAAGATGTATGTTTGTGAGAAAATATTATATATGGTGTCAAAAAATAAATGACAGCGGATGAGAACAGTTCATATTCTGTTTTTATTTGAGCTCCATAAGATGAAGCATGTTACATTAAAACATTCTCTTTACAGTTTACAGTTGCTGTCAGGAACTATTTTTTAGCGGAAGGACAACATTTAACGAACTTACTTTCAAAAAAGTAACATATCAATACATTTTTGGTAATATATTTTTTATTAACCGTGTTGTGCCACCCAACACCCTTTAGTGGTGACATATGTACAATACAGCACAATCTCTTGTAACTTATTGCTTATATATTTGTTTAATATAATGTGTCTGTTACACTCTGATCTACAATATGCAAAAACTCATCTTCATCTGATGCACTTCAGTGGGTTTTATGCATAGCAGGAGCACTTAAAATTAGAATCAGAGTCCAAAATAGTCCATTTCTTTGGACTTTTTAAATATGAGAATATGGTTACGCTTAAAAACTATGACAGAAGTTAGGAACGGTGCAAGTCATGGCAAAGTATATCTTAGAAAAAAGATTTTTCATCTTGTCAGTATTAATATACAAAAACACAGATGCAGTTAATGGATGCCCACAACTTTTGTGCTTGGCTAGTTGACTAAAAACATGAAAAGTGTCCAGAGGCAGTGCAAAACAGCTGTTGTGCAGTAAAAATGCATTTTGGAAGTTTTTCCCAGCCGTGGAAGTACTACTTATGACTGTATGATTTGGGGAAGCAAATCTAATTTGTGATTTTTCTGATTGCAGTTCCCATTTATACTGCACTGTAGAGTACTGTAGGAGAAGATGGGAAGATGCCTTCCTTAAGAACAATGTCCATTTACTTTTCAACTGTAACATGTAAGGTTAGCATGTACAGGATGATGCTACATCAGCCAATGGGTTAAAGGCTTAGTTCTCCCAAAAATGAAAATTTCAGTCATTAATTACTCACCTTTATGTAATTATGTTTTACACAAATTAAGGTATTTTTGATAAAATCCTGAGAGCTTTCTGACCCTGCATTTATGGTAACACAACTGACATGTTTAAGACCCAGAAAAGTAGCAAGGACGTCGATAAAACAGTCCATGTGACATCAGTGGTTAAAGGAGATGTTCACTTCCAGAACAAAAATTTACAGATAATTTACTCACCCCCTTGTCATCCGAAACGTTCATGTCTTTCTCTCTTTAGTCGTACAGAAATTATGTTTTTTTGAGGAAAACATTTCAGGATTTCTCTCCATATAGTGGACTTCTATGGTGCCCTCGAGTTTGAACTTCTAAAATGCAGTTTAAATGCAGCTTTAAAGGGCTCAAAACAATCCCAGCCGGGGAAGAAGGGTCTTATCTAGTGAAACGATTAGGTATTTTCTAAAAGAAAAAAAAAGTAAAATGCTCGTCTTGTCCTTTTTCCTCCAACTTCAAAATCATCCTACGTCACTGCAGAGTTTAGATCCAACTTGCCTCAAAACACCTGCTGGGAAGTTTCTAGTATGCCTAGTAAGAGCTTGATTAGCTGCTTTAAGCATGTCTAACTGAGGCTAGAGCTAAACTCTGTAGGACACTGGCTCTCCAGGACTGAGTTCACCCCTGGTTTAGAGCCCTTTGAAGCTGCATTTAAACTCCATTATGGAAGTTCAAACTCGTGGGCACCATAGAAGTCCACTATATGAAGAGAAATCCTGAAATGTTTTCCTCAATAAACATAATTTCCTTATGACTGAAAAAAAGAAAGACATGAACACCTTGGATGACAAGGGGGTGAGTAAATTATTTGTAAATCTATTTGTAAAATTGTAAACTACTCCTTTATATGGTTAATTTCATGAAGTTATGAGAATATTTTTTGGGTGCAAAGTAAACAAAATAACTTTATTCAACAATTTCTGTCAGTCTTTAACACCTTTATAATGTGTTGTCACATGCACAGTGGAGACTGACACTGACAAAGTGTTGAATAAAGTTGTTTTTGTTTTCTTTGTTTACAAAAAGTACCTGAACGTGTCAGTTGCATTGCCGTTTATGCAGGTACAGAAAGCTCTTGGATTTCATCAGAAATATCTTAATTTGTGTTCAAAAGATAAACGAAGATCTTACAGGTTTGGAATGACATGGGGGTGAGTAATTAATGGCAGAATTCTCATTTTTGGGTGAAATATCCCTTTAATATAAGAAATAAATAAAAAATGATAATTTAGTTGTTAATTTAGACCCTCTTTTATTCAATACTTTTGCAACCTCCATCATGCCAAGATTCTTTGCCACGAGTCTCAATGTCTGATGAGGTTGGAGAACAACTGATCAGAGACTATTCCAGCATACAGGACTCTTCAGATGCTTGAAATGCCAAAGTCCATGTTGGTGCCTCACCACTTTAATTCACCCCACTTATTTTTAATATGTTTCAGGTCATGGGATTGGAATGGCCATGGCAGAATCCATTTTTTGTGTTGATTTTCATGTTTGTTTTAAATCATTGTCTTGATGGAAGATCCAACAATGGCCCATTTATAAGATTTTTAGCATAAGCAGTCAGTTGGTTAGTTGGCAGTCTGTTGGTATTTGATAGAATCCATGATGCCACGTGTCCAAATAAAATGTCCAGGACCTCTGGTGGAAAAATAGGCCCACAACATTAAAGATCCAGCATTATATTTAACTGTGGTCATGGGGTACTTTTTAATCCCTATGTATCCCATTTCATGTGCGCCAAAAAGCGCTTTTTTTAGTTTCATCTGACCATAGAACCTGGTCCCGTTTGAAGTTCCAGTCGTTTCTGGCAAAAGAATATGCTGTATTTGGTTTTTGGATGAGAGCATAGGATTTTTTCTTAAAACCCTCCCAAACAACTTGTGGTGATGTAGGTGCTGTTTAATATTTTTTTAGGCTTTCCGACCCTAAGACTCAACTAATTTCTGAGATTTTCCAGCTATGTTTCTTGGAGAGTCTTTGGCCACTCAAGCTCTCCTCCTGACCATGCATTAAAATGATATAGACACAAGTCCTCTCCAAGACTGGAAAGTCTTAATTATTGCCCTGATGTTTAAAATGGGAATTTTCAATGCTGTATCTATTTTCGTACAGGCTATTTTGTGAAGCTTAACAATCTTTTGCTGCAAATCAGAACTATATTCTTTGATTTTTCTGGGAATTTGGCCTTTGTGTTAATTCATATTTAGTCATGACTGGACAATTTCATGTTTGTAATCACTCTGGTATGTTAAAAATGTACAGTAAATATGAACAGGAAGATGTTTAATAGAAATTTTATTTGTAAGAATTTTTAGGGGTGCCAATAATTGTGGTCAATGTATATTGGAGAAAATAATTTATTTCACTTCTGCCACTTTTAATCGTTTTACTTCAATTTAGGGTTGCATTTTTTCAGCTAATGATTAAAAGGAAAAATGATCAAAATTAGAGAACAAACTACAATTTACTAGGTTTCAAAGTCACTGGTTAGTCCTATTTGAAGTTATCCTAACACGACTAGAAGGGCATAAATTAATTGTATTCTTTACCACATTGGTGTTAATCTGGTACCTGGTGCTAATTTCCTTAATTATGACAAACCCTATTAAACTGGCAGCGTTCCTCCAATTTTCACTGAGATTGCAATATGAACTGAAAACATGCGACAGAGATTGTCCAGATGCAGGCCAAAGGGATGACACTTTTAACAACTGCAAGAGAAGTTGGTCATTCCAAATGCTAGATTTCCTGAATGTTGCAGGTCTACAATGACACTAATTCATTCAAGTCCCCCAAAAAGGCTGGTTGTCCACATAAAAAAATGCACGAGAAGACAGGAAACAGAAGACAGACACTCTCAATGGGGAATCGGTTCAACACTGCAGCTGGAATTGCTTGCCACTTCAGTGCTGAACAGGGTAAGGATCTGTCTTGGGACGTTTAAGAGAAGTCGGACTGAAAGTGCACTTTGCACCAATCAAACCTCTCTTTAGCAGAAAGAATCAAAAGGCAAAGCTCACCTTTGAGGAGCATGTTGTGTGGAGAGAGGAGAACTGGTTCAAAGTTCACTTTAGTTCTGAGAGCAAGTTTAATTTATTTGGGTCTGATGGGAAACATTTTGTTTGGTGTCAAACTGTGGAAAAATTGGAAAGCTTTATTCAGCTTTCAAATGTACAAATGTATAAATCTCAATTTATTTGAGATAAAATTGACCCTTATGACTGGTTTTATGGTCCACATTTCAGATTTTTAGGTTGTTCTCTAATTTTGATCTCCACTGTGTTTTCAAATTGCTCATATTTACTAAGGGGGCAAATAATTCTGACTTCAGCTTTTTGGTCTAAATATAAGATGTTTCTGTATTTATTGTTCAATTGTTTGTACATTACTGTGTCTTTATTTTCTTATTTTGCAAAGTGATGATTTTCAGTGATGAGAGCATGTCACAGATGCTTTTGACTTAGAAATGATCATACGGTTTCCTGCAGCAATGCACAGCTCATTCCTTCAGGGCTCTTTAGGATGACCTCAGCATCACTAGTGCCACTGTGTGACCAAACACATTACGCATCTGTACATAAACACATGTCCTCATTGAAGTTGCCTTCAGCAAATTTAATTATGCAGAAATATAACCGAAAGTTTGTAAAGCGCTTTGTGATGTACAGATGTCTGTGGCAAGATTACAGATCTGACAAATCCCATGAAGCATCTGATTTTGAAGAGTCTGTGAGGTTACTGATTTCCAGTGAACCCTGAACAGTTACATCCAAACTACTGTACAGTGGGACAACCTGGTAATAGGGTGACAGCAGTCAAAGATGTCATGCAGGGAGGAAAAAACGAGAGAAATTGAGACTTGTTGGAGTCAGAGAACCCTGCAAGAATGAAACAAGAAGTGTATAGGAATGAGGGATGCAAAGCCTCCCCCTGAGCAAACACAGCTCTGAATCAGACACACCAATTTAGACCTGGCTCTCTCAAACACATTTGTGAAAGGAGCTCTTGAGCTGCAGAGTAAAGTCCACGCACACGTGCGCACACACACTCATCTAAAGGCACTGAATGAGTCTCTTCAGAGCTCTGGGGAAGCAGGATGTTCCCCTTCAGGACATATTTGAGTCTTTCAGCTCTGGAGAGCCTGCAGGACTCCAGCAAACAAACACTCACAGTCACAAGTGCAATTTGTGTGACAGTTTGAAACATATGAAAACATATAAAAAGTTTTTTGTGTTATTCAGAACTCAGTGGCACAACATTATTCCTATTATGATGAACAATTATTCTATTACATTATTAAATTAAATTATATACACAGACTAGGGATGTAACGGTATGAACATTTCCTATTACGATTATTGTGACCAAAATTATCACGGTTATCAGTATTATCACTGTATTGTTAAAATGTGCTGGAAATGTTCAAAAAATACCAAGTTTTACATGTAAAATCAACAAACAACAAATAAAATGACTGTTTGTTTGCCTAAACAGTAAAAACAATAACAGTACCAACGATGTCAGGATTTTAAATGACAACATGGCTGACAACTTATGTGGCATGTTCAAATATCTAATGTAAATGATCAAATAAAGCTTTGAAAACGTTTCATAAAAGGTAAACCTCATATTTCAGCCTTTAAATAAAGAAAAGGGTTAAGTCAAACTGATAACTGATTAATAAATGGTTATCTGTATTTTATCTGCTCCATAAATAATTCTAGATAACTTATCTGAACTGTTTAAATGTGTAGAATCCACACAAACTTTACACATAAACAAAATTTAGGCTACAGCAGGGCATGCAAATTCGGTCTGTTTTTTTGACCAGACAAAAAAGGCACATAAGCTGAATGTAAATTAAAGTCTTTGTAAATCCACTGTATGACACTAGATGGCGCTTATGGAAAAGCTGAATTACAGCTGTTTTCGGCAACTCAGTGGATAAAGCAGTATTGTGACCAAGAACACTTCTTTAGATATTACATGGAGTGAAGATGAAAACAAAATGTCATTGAATCTTTTCTGAAGACAGTCAGAGCCTGCAGAGGCACATCCATATAATTAATATATTCAGTTATTCGTTTCATTTGTATAATTCCCAATTTATGTTTCTGCCGGTGGGTGCCCAACCCCCAATTGCGCAGTGAAACGCACATAAAAATACATTAGTTACAAATACAAACATTCTTTCTATGATCGTTGCGCTTCACTAAATAAAATGATTTAATAAATACCTGTTTACAATAAGCACTTTGCGCGTAAACAGGACAAAGTTTGAGGGTGCATATGTAATATCTGAGGGAGCGCAGAGCTATGATCACTATACAGGTGCATCTCAATCAATTAGAATGTCGTGGAAAAGTTCATTTATTTCAGTAATTCAACTCAAATTGTGAAACTCGTGTATTAAATTCAATGCACACAGACTGAAGTAGTTTAAGTCTTTGGGTCTTTTAATTGTGATGATTTTGACTCACATTTAACAAAAACCCCATCAATACACTATCTCAACAAATTAGAATATGGTGACAAGTCAATCAGCTAATCAACTCAAGACACCTGTAAGTTTTCCTGAGCCTTCAAAATGGTCTCTTAGTTTGGTTCACTAGGCTACACAATCATGAGGAAGACTGCTGATCTGACAGTTGTCCAGAAGACAATCATTGACACCCTTCACAAGGAGGGTAAGCCACAAACATTCATTGCCGAAGAAGCTTGCTGTTTACAGAGTGCTGTATCCAAGCATGTTAACAGAAAGTTGAGTGGAAGAAAAAAGTGTGGAAGAAAAAGATGCACAACCAACCGACAGAACCGCAGCCTTGAGAGGCTTGTCAAGCAAAATCGATTCAAGAATTTGGGTGAACTTCACAAGGAATGGACTGAGGCTGGGGTCAAGGCGTCAAGAGCCAGCACACACAGACGTGTCAAGGAATTTGGCTACAGTTGTCGTATTCCTCTTGTTAAGCCACTCCTGAACCACAGACGACGTCAGAGGTGTTTTACCTGGGCTAACGAGAAGAAGAAATGGACTGTTGCCAAGTGGTCCAAAGTCCTCCTTTCAGATGAGAGCAAGTTTTGTATTTCATTTGGAAACCAAGGTCCTAGAGTCTGGATGAAAGGTGGAGAAGCTCATAGATGGTGGACGGATCAGAGGCTTCAGAATATTACTAATGCAAAAGCTATGTGTTTGTTTGAGCTGATGATAGGCCACAAGATAACTGTGGGCACCTGGTACTCCACACTGCAGCTTTCACAATGACTCCATCCCTCAATACTTTATATGTGGTACACACAGTAAACACCAAAAAAACTACCCGATGACTCAAGCATTTCAGGGTATACGAGTGCACCTCAGGGTCCTTGTAATCAGCGCACCATAATATATGTAGTTTTCAGAATTAAAGGGGTCATACCATGAGAATACACTAACTTTCAGAGCTCGAAACTTTCAAAAGACCATCTTTTGCTGCTTGTTGGGTTTCTGGCATCACAAAGGCTTTGCAAAGACAATGATGGAGAGATGTAGATTATATTGAAGTCAAAAGCAAAGTGGTACGAAATGCTTCTATTATGTTTTACATGCAAAGAGGGAGTCTATAAGCAACAAACGGAGCATTTAATTACAAGGGCCAGAGAGCGAGAGCGGAAAATGTCTCTAAACTAAAATGATAAATTAACCACTGAGAATTCTTATAATGACAACAAAACATCAAATTATATAACATCAAATAATACCCCTATTAAGTTTTAAAAATAAAAATGGTCTTTAAAACCATAACGTCCCTTTAACTATGACTTGTGAGTTGTGCAAGGATGATTATGGCTCTCTCTACCCAAAGCTGGTCTGTATCCTCAGTCAACACACTGAATACTTCTTTGACCAAAAAGAAAGACTCCAAAATGGCCCCAGTGCATAAACAGACCTAAAAACAGAGGGTGCAGGAAATCTCCTCCCGACTGCACTTAATTCATTTGATTTGTGTATAAATGTGTTTGCTGGACTCATGTTGTGCCAGACCCTTCTGTAATTGTTGCTGGTTGAGTGTGTGTAGTGCACGCTGAAGCACACACACACCCACACATACACACACACTCATCGGTGGTCTGAGGTATGCAATAAGAGGCAAAGTTTGGGAGGCCTAAGCATAATTAATACCTTCGATGTGGTTGCAGAAAAAGGCAGAGTCACCGACTATTTTTTGCTAAATTTAATAAAGTAAAAACATGTTTTCATGTGCATGTGTGTGCCCGGCTGGCACTGCGCTCTGACCAGACAAGATGTTTACCGTTAGTCTGTGGCGTTGGACGGCGAAGCGGCGACATTTTTCAGCCCCTATTAAAAAGCCACTGCAGACACCAACGCTTATGACGCACAGAGCGAAAGTGGGAGAAGGGGGAGAGGGGCATGGCGGAAGGGAAAAATGACAAGAAAGTGAGAGGTTGAGAGAGGAGAGATGTGTCAAACGTAGCGTCAGCACGTAGACTCCTGACAATTGGCTGAAATCCAGACTGAAGCTGGCTGGGGTGAGGGACTCCCCGCCATATTGAGAGAAGTTTACAGAGAGCTTTAGGAAATTTGAATTGAGTCTAAATGCCAGCACAGCAGAATGTGAACTCTGTGTTCTGAACGGTAAAAGATGAGTAAGGCGCTCAAAGGGGACTGTTCCACACGCTCATTACCTTCGGCTGACGACAGAGATGGCAGAAACATCATGCCTACTCACGTCAGATTTTTGAATGTAAATGGATGTAAGTTGAACGTAAATGAATGTAAACGCAACTGCCAAAAATCAAATCAAATAATAAAATAAAATTGATAATCAACTTTGATAATTATTTGTGTTAAAAAAGAATGTTTGTTAACTTGTCAAAACTGCTCTTTTTTTTTTACAATGAAAATGCATGATCACTGGTTTGTTTTTTTAAATGAAAAACTACGTTTGCTCGGGATTTGAATTAATCAAACACTGGCAGTCTGACTAAACAAACATACTGACTAGACTACTTACTCTTACACTAAAGGAATTGTTCGCCCAATGATGATGATGATGAACACTGGGAACCAAACCAA
>JAHKKF010527926.1:0-21222 GCA_019740295.1 Labeo calbasu | reverse complement strand
TAACCCCCCCCCCAAAAGCAATTATTGTGAACTGTATCATTGTGTGTTGCTGGTCTGAAAATGTGCCAGATTTTCTTTCCATCTTAAATTCCCGTGACAGTGATTGTCATGGTTGGGATTGTTCTCTTTCTCTTCCTCCAGCTATCAGGGTTTTCTCCGAGTTATTGAGTTTGTTTGGGAATGAAAGATTAAAGATGTACTGTGAAACCCCATTACCCTCTTAAGACCCTATAGTGCTCTAGAGAGCACATGAATAATTTAGAGGGACTGAGAGTCCAGAGAGAGTGACCATGATTGTTAACATACATTTCAGTTTCCAGTTTAACTCTTACAAGACATTACATTTAAAGTCAGCATGAAATTAATATTTACCTTATTTATTTTCTAAATGCATGTTTTAGATCTTATTGTGAACAGTTCATCCTTACATGTTTCATCATTACCAGGGCCAGTGGTTCAAAATTTCACTTGCTCTGCTAATATTTTAACTGGCCCTGCCACAAAAAAAAAAAAAAAAACATTTGCTGTATCATTGTTTTTCACCAATGTTATCTTTTAATTTAATAAATAAGCTTATATTACACCAAACTTTTACAATTCTCGATTTCAATTTCAATAACACAGCAAAAACTATTAGCCTAACAAATCTAAAATTCAATTATTAAAGACAAGTGAACGGTCAGTAAATAAGAACAAATTAACAAATAACAAACAATAGCACAATTGAATATGTCAGGGGTGGCAAACTCTGGTCCTGGAGAGCTGCAGCAGTAAGTGATTTAAATAACTGAAAAGATAATTTATAAATGAAACTAAAACTGCCAGTAGGTGGCGGCAAGTCACTGATTTTATTACTGAATCATTCATTCATTTGATTCATTTGAACGGTTGTTTCATTCAGGAATAAAGCAAGTGACTGTCTTTATAAATAGGTAATTGATTCATTGACTCATAGATTCATTTAAAAATGCACGTTCATTCATAAACGAAACACTGCTGTGTTTGAATGGAGATGCGCTGCGGCTTAGCTGCGACTTTTGCTGCGTTCAGGTCCACCTGGGACATTCATAATTACGAGATGACAAGTCGTTTCAAGTCACTTTGGCCAGAACCAGAGGTAGCTCTAGACTTTAACATTCGTAAAAATTCACAAAAATTCTGTCATAATCTGTTATTATAATTCTAATCTGTCATTATAATTTTCATATCTTAATTAGAATAAAACATTTTATTGCTTTTATTTTTGTTCACATTTTCATTTTTAATCATGAACCTACAGGATGGTGGCGCAGTGTTTAAAAACAACAAAATACGCTAGGGCTGGGTAAATAAAAAAAAAAAAAAAGATTTCTCGATTTGAATAGATTCTCATTTTAATGAACCAAAATCGATTCTTGAATCACAATCAATCTTTTGGTCTATGGTGTTTTTAGTTGATGAACAAACAGTACAGTGCGTCTTGCTTCCAAAAAATAGCAATAGGCTAGGCTTTGTGTTACTGTTGATATAAAACAAAGTCTCAGATTTCAAATTCTGTCCATTTCTTTAGGAAATTCAAGCAATAAATACTGTGTAGCTTCTGTGTACTCGTCTGTTAAGGTGACCACCTGGCAATAGATTTGTTGCGGGACATAAATATGATTTTGCGGGACAATTCGGGACACATTTGAGACAGATACATTTTCTACTGTTATGCTATGTAAATACTGATTACATCCGTTGTCATATGCGCTGATTTGTTTCTGTGCACAAGCGCGTCTTTTTAATGAGAGTGAAGAGAATCCACCTGCGAGAGAAGAGATTTGTGCTTGCGCATTTTAATGCACCTCCGCATTACAATAATGCGCTCTAGACATTTATCATAAAAAAAAAAAAAACGCCATAGAAACCGCCTCAAACGGACTATTAAAATAAGAAGAAAGTGTGTCAGAAAGCTGTATTGGTTTTTTTGTTGATTAAAATGAATGGAGAATATCGTGTTTTTCCGTGTGCACTCGACCATTTCCGTCGGTGGTGCTAGATCACTTGATGAGGTCCACAAATCCTTTGCGTGGAAACTACGCTGCACAAAGAAAAAATAAAAAGCTTTCTTTAAAAGATATGATAATTAAAAACCGACGGGACATTTTCTCATTATGTGACTGTAGATTTTTCCATCACTGAACTATACTTCATTTCTGAAAAGATTTGTAATATATGTCTGTGATTACGTTACTCAATGCTGCAAAAACACGTAAAAACCTTTGAAGCTCCCCTCAGCGCAAACACAAATATGCTGATCAGGTCAGTCTCACTGGTGCTCCTAAATATTTTTTCATAGTCGCATGCAGTAGTTTTCAAATGCGACTGAAATGGTCGCACTGTAGAGCCCTGTTCTGTTTCATTATGACTTTAAGGACTCTTTGTCTAAAGGATTTAATAAAGGAATAAATGTTTACATTTTAGTCTGTTCGTGATATACACTGATTAGCCGCAACATTAAAACCACTTACAGGTGAAGTGAATAACTTTGATTATATCGTTACAATGGCACCTGTCAAGGCATAGGGTATATTAGGCAGCAAATGACCAGTCTGTTCTTGAATTTCATGTGTTGGAAGCAGGAAAAATGTGCAAGTGACATGAGATAAATGGTAATGGCTAGATGACTGAGTCAGACCATCTCCAAAACAGCAAGTCTTGTGGTGCAAGGAATAGTCATGGGTGGCTAAGGTTTATGGATGCTCATGGGGAACGATGTCTAGCCCATTACTCAGAAGAGCTACTGTAGCTCAAAATTGCTGAAAAACTTGGTCAGTGTCAGAACTGGACTTAGGAGCAGTGGAAGAAGGTTGTCTGGTGTGATAAATCACATTTTCTTTTAGATCAAGTGGATGGTCGGATGTGTGTGCATCGTTTACCTAGGGAAGAAATAGCTGCAGGATGCTGGGAAACCATGGGTCCTGGCATTCAAGTTACTTTGACATGTACCACCTACCTAAATGTTGTTTTGGACCATGTACATGCTAACAGTGGCTTCTTCCTGTAGTATAATGCACCCTGCCACACTGCAAAAATTGTTCAGGAATGGTTTGAGTAACATGACAAAAAGTTCAAAGTGTTGCCTTGACCTCCAGATTCCAGTCCGATTTAGAATCTATGGGATGTGCTGGACCAACAAATCTGATCCACAAAGGCCCTACCTCGTAACCTGCAGGATTTTCAGAGGTCTTGTGGATTCAATGCCTTGACGCATCAGAGATGTTTGGCAGCATGGGCAGGACCCAATATTAGGCAGGTAATTTTAATGTTGTGGCTAATCGGTGTAAAGCTGTCATGTGGCTTCAGAGAACTTGGAATATAGTGCCCAAGTTGTTTTCAACTTTTATGATGCACTTTAATTTTATCGTGCTTTGCTTTCTTTGGAAGCTTAAAAGTTTGGTTCCTGTTCTTTGTCAGTGGATGAAAAATAGCAATAGCTGTTTGACACCTGTGATGTAAATATTCTTAAAAATACATATCACATACCACAAGCACATTTTGAGATTTCAAAATTTATTTGAAATGGTTATCCTTGATGAGATACAGAATTGGTTTGATAGCATCCTCTACTGGTTGTTTTGAGTACTGCAACCTTTGTCTTGCAGGACAGGACAGGAGGTTTTCATAAATTGTGATTTGCCAGAGGATTTTATCTATATAATGAAGCTGAGTTCAGAGGTTAAACATTACAACAGGGCCATAATAATAAAGAAAAAGTAGGAAGGTCAAGGTTTAACTGCCTGGATTTGAACAGCCTTTTTATTATGAAGCGATAAACAGTTAAGCTGCCAGTTTGAGTTGAGGGAAACAGCGGTGTGATATTTATCCACATAAATTTTCTTTCTCTTCCTCCTGTAGAGAGCCTGATGCTGGGTACAGAGGTGGATCTGCAGCTTGTGGAGGGCACAGTTGTAGCCTTGGAGAACTTTCTGAAAATGTGGCTACATGACCAGGGTGGAGACCGAGAGCACCTGCACGTGTTGTTACCCCCTTCTCTCACATCACAGGGTTCTACACCACACACTGCCAACAACAGGCCAAGCCCAGGTAGAAACGCATACATAGATACTGCATGAGTATCCACTGAAATATTCATTAAGAAATCAGTTTCTTGCTGTACACAGTTCAAAATGAATATTTTAGTTAAGCTTATTGTGTGTTTTGTGAGTCTGCTCATAATGTTTGGGTATGCAATGTTGCTTATGCTCATGTCCCCCTCTGCAGTCTGTTTGAAGTGTGACATGCAGGAGAGGCTTCTCAGCCCAGCCCTACTTCCCAGCACTCCTGACCTTGGAATGAAGACTGAGAGGATGCAAGATTTCCAGCCCCCAAACAAGAGTCTGGCCAATCAAAACCCCTCGCCGCAGCGTCTGCGAGTTGTCAAGTACAGTCACGTCTGTAGTTACATTTTGTCCTACCAGCAAAGCTGCAAGCAAATCACAATTGATTAGTCTTAAGCATGGTTTTGACATTTTTTTGCGAATAGGGGTTTATCACAGAGTTTCCAGACTGCTGTGATTACGTATAATTTAATATATCACAGATCTAGGAAAGTCCACAATAGTGGTTTTGATGACTAATAATGTTCATATATATTCAACAAGAATGCAAAAACTCAGTTTAAATGTGGCTTCTGAAACATAGTTTATGTAAAAGTATGCTCTGTGAGGGTGAAGGGGAGAAGAAAAAAAATGGACTATGCAAAAGTCAATATGACGCAGTCAGGTTTTTGTCAAACAGACAGCTCTGTGTTTGAGTCTTCTGTCTCCCACACACAGTCATGCACTGTATTCCCCTTGAGTGTTTTGCATATGATTTTCATGCACATGAGGTCATTCTTCCGGGCACTGTGATACAATCATACTGCTTGTCCCCACCTAGTCATTATGGGCCAATATGACATATACTTACATAATTCCCTTTCACACATCTTGTATCTTTTTTCAGTTTTATTCACACATACTTTTTTTCCGGGTTTGTGAGATGCCTACCTCTTTTAAGAAATGAATGCTTTTATTCAACAAGGGTGCATTCTGTTCATCAAAAGTGGGAGTAGTTAAAATTATTCTTTTCTAAACTTTAAATTCATCAAATAATCCTGAAATCAATGTATCATTATTAAATATTAAAATATTAAAGGGGTCCTATTATGCTTTTTTACAAAGTCTTGATTTTGTTTTGGGGGTGTACTAGAACATGCTTTCATGTTTGGTGGTTCGAAAAACGCATTATTTTTCACATAAATTACATTATTACAATACTTTTCTCCCAACCTGGCACAAATGGCTCGATTAGTTCCGGGTTCAATGAAGGCCCGCCTTCTGAAAAATTAAATGTGTTGTGATTGGTTAGCTGTCCTACTGTGTTGCGACTGGTGAACAGCTTAGTTTCAGCACTGCCACGGCGCTTGCCAAAGCAGTGAGTTCCGTGTACAACTGTTAGCGCAAGCTAGATTAAAGTGATTCTTACGTTTTAAATATGGATATTTTTGTTACAAAAATGAATTGATTCGCTAGAGGAGGCCTTTATTGCCCCCCCGGAGCCGTGTGAGGCAGTTTTTATTATGGATGGATTTACTTTATTGGACTTGTTTTGGACTGATGAAGAGAAACACACGTCTATGCCGTTCTAAAGCTTGGGAGTGCCAGGATAATTTTTAATGTAACTCCGATTGCATTAGTCCAAAAGAAGTCATATACACCTAGGATGCATGGACGGTGAGTACCTAATACACTACAACAGTGTTGGGTCTTGTCGTCAGCCTGCGAGTTCGCCAATACATGATATTATCATGCTAATTTATTTAATTATCTACATACTTAGTTTTATTGCCCGAAACCAGCTCCAGCATAAGGCTAAAAGCAGCCTAACATTAACAAAGAAATTATCAAAGAACATCTTCACTGATTAGCCTAGCCTATTCTAGTGCAAGTTTATGCGTTTTAGAAACACTCGCGTTATAAGTGAAGCTATCTACACTGTATGTTTATACCAGCGGTGTCTCTGTGGCACGTTACGGCTCTGATGCGGCCACCAGAGTAGATCATGGCCACTCTAGTCAATGCTTGTGTTTAAACCCGCCGTGCTGCGGCTCGTTGAAGCGTCTCAGAAGCTGCTCTCTTTGTTGCATCGCTAAAGTTAGGCTAATCCCCTACTTCGTTCCTACACCCCCCCAAACATTTGAATTTCCGTAGGCAGGATTTATTTTAATGATATTCTAATGGGCCCTGTTGTGACATAGCATCAGGAAAACAAACGCTGTAGCCGTTCATTGTAGTTCTTGAAAAGGTAAAATATCTCCCTTTGGAGTGGACTTTGAGATTTGTAACTTTGTAGATCTTTTTTTATGCCCAAACATACACCCCACACACTGACTAAAATTCAAAAAGTGAAAAAGCATAATAGGACCCCTTTAAGCAGCACAGTTGTTTTCAACATTGTTGATAATAATAAGAAATGTTACTTTCTCATACCAAATCAGCATATAAGAATGATTTCACATGAAGGATAATGTGACATTGAAGACTGAATTAATGACTCTTGAAAATTCAGCTGTGCCATCACAGGAAAAAAATACATTTTTAAATATTGTAAAAACAGAGAGCAATTATCTTAAATTGTAATAACAGTATTAAAAAAATAATTGAATAATTAAGCGTCAGTCTAATAAATTAACATTCAGATATAGCTGTTGTGTGTGTGACATAGAGTTCTTCATGCCAGTGGAGTGTGTCAATCTGTGCTGTATGGACTTCCGTTCATCATCAGACCAACCTCATGCTGGCAGCTGGACTGGGATGAAATGGAAACAAACCAACAGACATTTCATGCTCTCTGCCACATACTAAAAGTCAGTATCTGACTGTACATGTGTGTTTGTATGTGTGTACATAGAGCATAGCTGTGTGATACTCTGTTATGTGAGAAATCTGAAAAAGTGGCTAAAAACTTTAATATTTTTGTTTACTTAGACCCGTGACTGGTTCCTATTGGTGCGCTCAGAATCGGGGTCAGGTTCTCGTTCTGGTGTGTTCTCCCACTATATACTTCAGTCTTCCGGTTCACTGTCTCTGCTTTTGAAACCTGTGCTGACACGAGAACTTATGCTACCCTGCTGCCTGCCTGTCTCAATGGAGGACCCACCACTTCCTGCACTCGCCTCTATGGAGGTACTATTATATTATAGGCATTAGAGATTAGTAATGTATGGTCCTGACAAAAACAAACATGGTGTGAACAACACTGAATGCACTGAAAAGTACTGAATTCTAGTATTTAGCATCAACAACTGGATTTATGACTTGTTTTTCTTGAAAAGAAGGTTTGGAACAACTTGGAGGTAAATGAAGTAAATACGTTCACTTTACAAACTGATCATAACTGGTGATCATGTGATCACTGTGTCCAGAGCTCCCTGGATCAGCTTGAGAAAGACCACGTCTTTAACCCTCTCTGTCTGGACTCTAACCTTTACCTGCACCTGAGAATTAGTGGTTTGCACACCCGCTCATCACAACCATTTGGAGCACAAGGCCAGGGCCACAGCCAGCGCAGGGGTGCCAGTCGACCACCAGAGGGCTCCACGCAGCGTCAGGTTAGAGGAGTAAAATAAAACAAAATGTTTAAATGTTTACAAAATGTAAAAAGGTATGAGCATCACACAGTAATAAGTATAGTATTAGTATTATAAATAAGACTAGTATTTGCGAACTAGTATTTTGTATCTGCAGTTTGCTATAATTGAAGTTTCAAACAGTAAGTTTGAGTTGATAGCAGTAGAATTAGTTGTATTATTGTGACTTTTGTTTGACTTCTTGATTCTGTAGGGGAAAATGAAGAAATACTGCACAGTTTTGTCATACCTTCATTATAAAAAGACTGAGATATGACAAACCTCTCTGATACTGTGCCAGTAGTGTTGACTTAAGTTGACCTAAATAGATTAGATGTAATCAGGTTAAAGCAAAGAGATGTTTGACAAGCTTCAGGAACATTAATTCAGGAACATGTCATTTTGGTGGAGCTCTGAATTTTAGAAAACTTAAAATGCAAATAAATACAGAGGAAAATCTTTATATTAAGCATTTATCTACAAAGAGTGTGTGTGTGTTTGTGTGTGTGTGTGGATGTGGATGTTGTAAGGGGAAAATTATTGCCCCAGAGAGCTAAAACGAAACCAAGCACTGGCCTAATATTGAAACACCCACGCAAGGGGAAGACAAAAAGAGCGAAAGGGAGAATGAAAACGATAAAGAGCAATAAAAATAAGCAGATCACTATTTTAAAACTGTCAGACTAAACATGACCGATTTTCCAGCCACAAGCGCTTTGGTGATGTCACGCCATCATGAATATGTTTATGATACAGTAGATAGAGAGATTCAAAACACAAAAATGTGGTAATTATGCTAGTGCACTCAGGAGCAAATGAGACAGGAGTTTATATTTTATATAAAGCATGCAAGTTCTACAAGTTGATAGGGAGTTTGTCAGACCTGATCATCATGTTCTCCAGCATGATTTGAGATGATCCAAAGAGGATCTTGAGCTACAGTGGAAATGGAACATTTCATCAGTTCCAACTATCACATGTAAATTTACTCATTTGATTAGTGACCTAGAAATAGTGCTCCGCTTTTACATCATAATGTTCTTTGTTTTAAAATTAGATTTTAACCATTTTCTGTGCAGTACAGGAAATTGTGCCTAAATGGGCTAAAGCTGCAGCTAACACGGAAAAGTGTTAAAAGGCCACAATGACACTTAGAGTGAGGCTTGGAGGAGGAGCAAAACAGACATTCAGGTCATTCAAGACTTTGGTTGTTTTGATTCAAAATGTGCAGTCAAAGCACACCAGACAAATCCTGAAATGTAATGTAATGTAATGTTCCGTGTTCTGGAACTGTTTTGCTGTTGCTTACTCTCATTTTTCTGTTTTGTCGTTTTTGCTCGGCAGGGTCGGCAGTCTCAGAGTCGTGTGCGAGCCACAGTGGCCCCGCTGCCTTCCATTCCTTTAAACAAGATGCCTCGCACTTTAACCTTCAGCCACTCCCGACCCTGTGCCCCTGCCCTCTTTTTCCAGAACAGCTATGAGGAGGAAGACACTTTGATAATCCAGTAAGCAGAAAGAGAGAAAGTATAAAACTTTCACTATGAGAGGAAATTGCACATTCACATTCACACTCAAACTGACTGACACCAACTGCTGTGCACAACCAGAAATTCAGAGCAGTCGTTTCTAAACTCCCACAGACAGGATGTTACATACTTGCACATGACCAGATATATGCTATTATATGAACAGCGAATGTGAAATATATATTTGCTATACAAAATTGGTTTACTATTCAGAGAACACTGTACTGTGCAAGAGCGAAACAGTACTGAATTTAGATTCTCTCATCTCAACACAAAGTAAGCTGCAAACACTCAATATACACCTTAAGTTAGCAATATAGACCAACAAAAAAAATGAAAAAGAAAACATACTAGCATCGGATGACATCTGATTGTTCTTTTAAAAAAAAACATGATAAATTTTCCTTATTTCTAACAAGACGAGGGCTGGCTAGGTTAAGTTAATTCTTTGGTTTTCAGAATACAGTTTAATAGTGCAACATCACAGTTCCAGTTATCTCCTCACAT
This sequence comes from Labeo calbasu, assembly GCA_019740295.1. Lineage (NCBI taxonomy): Eukaryota > Metazoa > Chordata > Actinopteri > Cypriniformes > Cyprinidae > Labeo > Labeo calbasu. The sequence goes on along the minus strand of JAHKKF010527926.1, from coordinate 11,556 downwards.
CTGAAAAACATTACATCACAGATTAAACAACCTCATTAATTCTCCAAAATAAAAACTTCAGCAACTTTGAGATTGACATTGCAAAATCAGCCCTTGTATTTCAGACACCCAATTGCAAAAAGCAAGCTGTTTTTGTTACCCAAATGTTTGCAATTAAACCAGTCCTCATAGTAACTAGCGTGATTTCACTCTTTTAGGAGTAATTAAACTAACTGTCGTTCCATAAGATTTAACAAAGCCTGCACCACAACTGGGGAAAAAAATATATAATTGTGAGCTGCTGAGGCTGCTAAAAGAAATCAAATACAAAACCACAAGATTATAAAAGGACAAGAAGAAAGGCTGTTTAAAAAGAGAAAACTGCCTTCTCAGTGTAAATGCTGTGGCTAGAAGGCTCTATAGAGAGTTGAGAAGGAAGAAGGCCAAAGTAGTGGAAAAGTAGAGCCATTGTCTTTCTTTATGGAAGCCTCCAGTACAGCCCCAAGGGAGACACACTGTACTCAGCTGAGCAGGAATTCGAGGCCTTCAATGAGTTACAGAAAGCAAAGAGAGGGAAAAAGAAAGAAAGAGGTCGCTCTGTGTAGCCCCGTGACCTCCCGGAACAAGGTTCAGCTTTGGAGGCGCTGGTTTAGAGTTGTGAGAGCTGAGGGACGTGATTCTGAATGCAGACTAAGGTCAGATCTCTAATGTTACTCAATGGATCTCTCTTACTAGACCCCATCAGTATTGCCTCATTAATTTTTTCCCATTCCACCCACCTGGCACCACCTACGCCTTGTCTTTATGACATCATGTTGAGGTTTGGCATTGTGCAAATGGCACAAAAAGCAGACATAGAGAGAGGATCTTACGTCATTTTACCCTTTTTTATATTTGACGTTCACAGTTTCCTAACTTTTTCAGTTGTTACGAAAGTGATTAAGTAGGGGTTCTTCCAAATGTCTCTCTACTTCTGGTTAACTAATGTTTTAAGCATGTGTTGTCTTAGGGACCAGTGTCCGAATCACTTAAGTTAAGAATGTTCATTGTAGTAATTGTTTAGTCTTAGTTAACCTTTGTGAACATTTTTATGTATGTATATATATATTACTTCTGTATTTTTAACAACACTTTATGTATATTATATATATATATATATATATATATATATATATATATATNAACATTTTTATGTATGTATATATATATTACTTCTGTATTTTTAACAACACTTTATGTATATTATATATATATATATATATATATATATATATATATTATTATTATTTTTTTTTTTAATTATTCATTGCTGCTGTTTAATATTTTGCTGTTGTAAAAAAAAAAAAAAAAAAAAACATTAAAAAGTACAATTTTACATGAGAATAAAATCTAATAGGCAAGCCTAAAACATTTTTGATAAAAAAAAAAAAATGCCTTGAGAAATCAATGGGTAATAATCCATTAAAAAGAACTTAAAATTTGACTATATCAAATGTTTTTTCTAAAGGAACACTGTTAGCAATCTCAAAAATGTTCACAAATTGATGTATTATTGTATAACACATTAATTAACAGTAGAATTTATATTTAATAAACAGTAATGCTGTCTAATCATATATTGATTATATTATTAATTACACCAATAATTGTTAATAAGGGTTTTCAAGAAAATGTTTAATTAAATGTTCAATATTTGCCAGTGTGTATACTATCCAACCTTTTTGTCAGAAGTTTATTTTAGGTATTAAATAATACAAATATTAGGTGATTAAAGGAGAAGTTCACTTCCAGAACAAACAGATACAGATAATTTACTCACCCCCTTGTCATCCAAGATGTTCATGTCTTTCTGTCTTCAGTCAAAAAAAAATATGTTTTTTAAAGAAAACATTTTAGGATTCCTCTCCATATAGTGGACTTCAATGGTGCTCAGGAGTTTGAGCTTCCAAAATGGGCTCTAAATGATCCCAGCCGAGGAAGAAGGGTTTTATCTAGTGAAACGATAGGCCATTTTCTAAACAAATGGACAATTTATATACCTTTTAACCACAAATGCTCGTCTTGTCTAACTCTGCGTGAACTCTGTATATTCTGTTTCAATACAGTTAGGGTAGGTCGAAAAACTCCCATTCTTCTCCAACTTCCCCCAACTGTCTTGAACCAGAAAACACAGAGTTCACAAAGAGCTGGGCAAGATGTGCATTTGAGGTTAAAAAGTATATAAATTGTACATTTGTTTAGAAAATTACCAATCATTTCGCTAGATAAGAGCCTTCTTCCTCGGCTGGGATCGTTTAGAGCCCTTTGAAGCTGCATTTAAACTGCATTTCCGAAGTTCAAACTCGTGGGCACCATAGAAGTCCACTATATGGAGAGAAATCCTTAAATGTTTTCCTCAAAAAACATAATTTCTTTCCAACTGAAGAAAGACAGACATGAACATCTTGGATGAGGAGGGGTTAAGTAAATTATCTGTAATTTTTTGTTCTGGAGGTTAAAAAAAAAAAAAGGATAATCACTGATGTTTAGTACAGTACAGATTTTATTTTAACCTGGGAGATTTTTAATTCAACTTTTAGTTGAATTTTGGCTGAAAGATGTAGCATTTTCAAGTAGCAAATGCACTTCCCCATCATTTGCTTTACACTTCAGAGAACAACAGCTCAGTTCTGTTTTCCGTTTGGTTATCCAAGCATCAAGTGGCCAGCGGAACGAAAACATAAACGGAACATTAAAAAAAAAACAGGAACTTGTACGACATGAGAAGTGCATCCAAACTGAACCAATGTGCACCTTTTTTATCCACATGATGCCAAAACTGAAACTGATAACTTGACCTCTTTGAAACACATACACTATTTAAAGCTTTAGTGGTAACATAGGTCTCTAAATAGAAAGCATCTGTGCTTAGCATGATGAGCCAGTTTACACCGAATTTCACTCGTCTCAAATATTTAGGCAGTATGTTTGTATTATATCCAACAAGAAGTAACTAAATAGACAACCAACTTTAAAACTAAATTAAAAATGATACAGACTGCGAATGGCGATGATAAGAAAAGAGGGGAAAAGAGGTGTTGTTAGTCAACTTCCTTTTTAATACCTATGAGTAATCCGCTGTTAAAATTTAGCACTGCAACCCAGTATGATGGCAAATTATGCTTTTTTTTTTTAAACAAGTCAGACCTTGGACCAAATGAATGCATTCTTTTTAGATGAAGGACTCTGCTCTGTCAACACATTCACTGCTTTTCTGCTTAAGAGCACTAAACGTTGAAAAATACAGCAGAATGTGATGAATAGATAGATTTTGGCGGTCCGCTCAAAAGAAAAAAAACTTTAGCAGTGAAAGAAAAGACTGGGGGAGACTGGAGAGAGGACAAAAGGAAATGAGTGAGAGGGCGAACGAGAAAGAAAACAGGACAGGGAACAGTCTGTACCTTCACACACTGCCAGGCAGACACATATGAACTCAGCCAACATTTAACTCCCATTTGAAGTAAGGCCCCTATTTTACACAGATGGTTAATATTCACTTTGCATCAAGATTATCCCTCAGATGTCAGGTACTGTTTAGGGCAACAGAGGGACTAGATGAATAAGGGACTGAGAGTGCAGGATCGGGCATTCAGGGTGATTTCATGCCCTCTCAACAAACCAAGTCCAGATTTTTCCTTCGATATACATGTACTTGTACATTTTTGGAAATGGAAAAGTACAAATAACTAGAGAATTCTCTTGTAATATTATTTTTTTATTATCATCATCATCATGTTAAACAACAGCACAGCTGCTGACTCATTCACATACACATATAAAACACACACACGCACACACACAAGTGGTGGATTAGTATCCTTTTGCTACAATCTTAAACAATTCAAGGTTTGTACGTGCAATAACTGACCTTTTTGTCTTTGCACTTTAACCATTAAACTGGATCTGGCAGATAACATTCACACAACAACACTCAAAATTCTCCAAGGAGCCGAGTGTTATGACAAGTGCTTCATAATCTCTTCCGATACAAAAGTCACAGACTCAGATTTAAAAAACAGGACTACTTTGCCCAAGAAGTGCAAAACTCTGGCACGTGCCAGTACAAGCCCTTTCAGAGGGCATTATCCACACAAAAGTTTTGTACAGTCTCAGCTCTCAATCATTTTGACAGTCAGTGACTACATGACTACGGTTTCCATCCGAGCACTGATGCTGAGTGTTAACCGTGAACGCATTTCCTTCAATTAAACATCTGAGGATTAAGGAAAAAGAGACCAGACTGCCTAAACATTGACAAAGGTTAGGTTAAATGTCACCTAAGTTGTCATAGATGATGTCTGGAGACTGCATGGCAGGATGCCATGCATTTGGAGGTGGCTGATGTCTAGATATTTTACTGTAAAGCTCCACATTGTTTCCTGCACCAGCACCTCTTCTACCACCTTCCATGCTGTTATGGCTGTTGCTACTATTATTGTTGTTCAGGTTAGCACTGCCTTTGATTTGAGGCAATGGAGGAGGGTCTTTCTTGGCCAGAGCTACTTTGCCTGGTTTGGGCGCTGTGACAGGTTTGGGGCCTTTTGGTCTGGGCATTGGCAGTGGCTGTTGAGCCACCTCGTTACCTTGAGGCTCCTCCATTCCCTTGGTTCTCCAGGTGTGCGTTTCCCGTGCTTCGTCATAAAGCGTGATAATAGGCTGTGCAGATACGGCACGTCCCTCTGGCTCGTCGTAGATGTGCTCTGTTGGACCTCCATCTGCAGGGTGCCTGTTTCGTCCGTCGAGTCCCAGTGCCATTGTTCTCTGCGTCAAGTCTAGACTGATCTGATCATAGATGTCTGAATAGAATGGCTCAAGCTTGATGCCCGGGTGGCGGCCACCCCCCTCGTCACCAGTCGGCCTGAGGCGTGGGTTAGAAGCGGACATGACTTTGATGCTGTCCACTGGGTCAGAGTACAAACAGTCTCCTGGACTGGGTGGCGCACGGACTGAGTCGGCAGGCTCCGAGTATAGACTCCCTTGGTCCTCTAGCAGATTTTTGGACCCACGTGGCATGGGAGATCGTGGCGGGGTCCCACCGACGGGAGGCGGCGGCTCTGGAAGGCTTCGGCCCTTTAAATTTTTCCCTTCGTTCTCCTTTCTACCAAAGACACCATCCGCGGAGCCAGGCTTGCTACCACCAGAATCTCCATCTGGTTCACGACTGTTTGCTTCTGAGATGGCAGCACGGATCTGCTGGAGAGCTGGGCAGTCGGAGTCTAATGATGGACAGCTTTGGTGACGTTCTTCAGCTTGGGCTTTCTGCTCCCGAATGGCTTCCTCAACAATGTGGAATATCTCATTTCCCTGCTTTGTCTCAAAGGTGAAGTTCCCTGGCCCAGATTCACACCGTCGCCCAGCTTCAAAAGAGAACATCACCTGCAGAGAATGTCAGAAATGTGACTCAATTTTTAGTTTTTATTCTCTAATGCACAACATGGACTTTAAACTTGCTATTTGAATCAACCTTCTATAAATAAACATCTAATCAATATTATTTTAGTATTATTTATATATTATATAGATTTAATTGTATTGATTATATTTTTTGTTTTTATTTAAATTTTAGTAGTTGTTTTGTGTGTTTTTGTTGTTTTATTTATTTTTTTTCCCCCAAAACTTTTTTTATTTCAGTTTTTATTTGTCTAAACATATTTTAACAGTTTTGGTTAATGATAACTTTTAGGGGAAAAAAGCACCCAGCACACTGGGCTTATTAAACCTTTCTGTCACACTTTAGTTTTGGGACCAGTTCTCACTATTAACTATTAACTATGACTTTTGCCTCAATAAACTCCTAATTTCCTACTTGTTAATAGTTAGCATGGAAGTTAACTGTAGGTATGGGGTAGTATTAATCAATCTAAAATATGGTCATGTAGAATAAGGCATTCATATGGGCTTTCTAAGTAATTATAAACAGCCAATATGCTTGTAATATGCATGCAGATAAGCAAAGAGTTAGTAGCGAGTGGTCCCTAAACTAAAGTGCTAGAGTCTTTTCAAACCTTCATGACCTGCATTCAATAGTCATTCACCACATTAGCTCTGCCTTCCACCCACTCATAAAGGAGAGAGGAAGGCCAGCTTCCTGTACTAAGCCAGTTTCTATAGTAATGACAGGAAGCAGAGTTGGAAACAACAGTGGCTTAAGTTCCTGCTTTATATGTCATCTGTAGTATGAGGCCAGCTGTCTGCAACTATGTTGGGTTAATGCAAACGGCCGTTAGATTAAATTAGATACACTTTGATTAGTCTACATTTTAAGGTGTGAGTGTCTGAGACCTACACATGTACACTGCCTTGCAAAAGCATTTATACCCCTTAATTTTTTCAAGTTTTATGTTGCCGCGTTATGTTAAACTGCTTTAAATGACCTTTTTCCACATCGATTGACACTCCATACACCATAATGACAAAGCAAAAACAAGACTCTCACAACTTTGGAAACTTATGAAAAAAAATAAACCCTCACACCCGTAACTCAGTACTTAGCTGAAGCACCTTTACAGCCTCAAGTATTTTGGGGTATGATGTGACCAGCTTTGCTCATTAGCATTCTGCAATTATATGCCATTCTTCTCCTCACCTGTTCACCTCTCAGGCTCTGTCAACTTGAATGATGCACATTTTTAGGTTTCTCCAGAAATATTTGATTGGGTTCAGGCTCTGGCTGGGCCACTCAAGGACATTCACAGAGTTGTCTATAATCCAATCCTGCTGTGTGCTTTGGTTCATTGTCCTGTTAGAAGGTGAACCTTCTGCCCAGTCTAAGGTTCTGAATGCTCTGGACTGGGTTTTCATTAAGGCTATCTCAATATTTTAGTGCATTGAGCTTTCCTTCTACTCTGACGAGTCCCTCAGTCCCTACTGCTGAAAACAGCCCCACAGCATGAGGCTGCTATCACCACACTTTACTGTTGAGATGGTACTGATGAGCAGTGTCTGGTTTCCTTCAAACATGATGCTTGGAATTGAGGTTCATCAGACCAGAGAATCTTGTTTCTCACAGTCTTTTAGGTGCTTTTTTGCTAATTCCGAATGTGTTTTCATGTGTCTTCACTTAGTAGAGGATTGAGTCTTGCCACACCGCCATAAAGCCCATATCGGTGGAGTATTGCAGTGATGTTTGTTCTTCTGTAGGTCTCTCCTGTATCCACATATGATTATGGAACTCAACTAGAGTGACTTCAGGGCTTGGTTTTTGCTCTGATACGCATTTTCAGCTGTTAGACCTTTTATTAACATGTGTGTGCCTTTCCAAATCATGGCCATTCAAATAAATTTGCCACAGGTTAACTTCACTTGAAGTGTAGTAACATCTACAAGCAATATGAATCCTCCTCAGCTAAATTTCAAGTGTCCCAGATAACGGTATTGAATACTTATGCAATGAAATCATTTAAGTTTTTAATAAATTTGCAAAGATGTTAAAAACCTGTTTTTTGCTTTGCCATTATGGTGTATGGAGTGTTGATTGATGTGAGGAAAAAAATAATTTAAAGCGGTTTAACCTAAGGCAGCAATATAATGTGAAAAAATGAAGGGGTATGAATACTTTCTCAAGGCACTGTACAAAGTCAAGGTTGAAGCTGAATGGAGTCAATGTTAAAGGTCACCAGTTACTATCCTACCGAGATTCAGTGGCATTAAATGTCATGTTAGCAATTCATACTGATTTTGTATTGGTTTGAACCCTAAGTATGCTTTAATTTAGGACATTTCAAACTGTGAAGTGACTGAAACTCACCCTGTCTCTTCCATAGCGACGGAGAAGCTTGTAGGGCCATATGAGTAAATCCTTTTTGGTCTTGGGATCCTTCAGGATAAGGTTGTCCACATTAGCCCTTAGCCAGTAATTACCAGAGAGACCACAGCGCTCTGATGCTTCTGTCCTCTGGACACTCACCCAAAACTCGTTAACTGCAAAACAGAACAAGTTATTGTGTGAAATTCCTTGTTCTAAATTTGCTTCAAGTTCACAGTAACATCACAGGTCAGGTATAATTTGCATGTGGCTTAGTGAAAAAAAAAACAAAAACATAAGATAAAGATAAAGAGAAGGAAATCTCTTTTTAAAATCAAGCTTAAAACATGCGTCAGGTTTATACAAAGGAACTAGGATCACGGTACAGTACATACAGTATGAACATAAACATAGATAACCTACTAAAAGAAGTAATCTAATTATACATATTCTTCACATAATACTTTACATATACTTTGAATATATATTTTGGGTTTGACATGTAACAACACAGTGGTAAGAACAGGCTAAATTTAATGATTCTGAAAATGTCATGTGGTGTAAGCAGACAGGTAAAAAATAAGGTAAATATATTTTTTTACAAATCCTAATCATCATATTTTAAAAAAAAAAAACAACAAAATTTGTTTATTTTTTTCAAGGTTGCATCACATTTTTACAGTATAAGCTAATTTTATGCTTTATTGAAAAGGTCAAGTCTGCTATTTTAAGAGATTTATTGACTTTGACACCAGTGAGGGTCAGCATTCCTCTCTACGATATCATTTTAAAGTTTTATATTTGTTTCTGCATGTTGGTTGCACCACATGAACGGCGTACAAAAGTTTATCAAATATTAATAAGCAGTTCTGTTACGTTTTTTTCTAAATAATTATAATAATAAAGATAAAAGAAAGAATGCCAAACTATTTTAAAAAGCTTCTTATGCTAATCATAAAATGGTGTATTCAAATCATCATACTATTGCCTTATATAGCTACCATTAAGTTTATCAGTGACTAGGGCAGGGTAAAAAATATCGATATCTCGATTTAATCGATTCTCATTTTTACGAAACGATATCGATTCTTAAATCCCAAGAATCGATTAGTCTAGCCTGTTTTCAGTTAATGGATGGAACATCTAATATGAAACAAAGTCTCAGATTTTAAATTCTGTCCATTGTATTGCAGTATTCTAACAATAAATGCCATTTTGGCACTATTTAATGTGGAGTGGCAGATTACTGGAGAGCCTCAATCAACAGACGCATCAGCGCGTAGAGCACGTGAACTGATCATCTCCTTCCAGAGCTCCAGACTGCGACCATTTTTTACTTTTCAAAAAAAAAAAAAAAGCAACTTAACAAACTGTATCCTGTCTTTTGTAATCGCTCAATCAATGCAAATACGTCAGTATAACAGCTTGTAAACAATTAATGTAACATCACATTTACCTCAAAAAGCATATGATCATAAACTAGTTAGTCAGCCAGAAAAATGTAGAGAGGAGCATTTTGCTAAATATATGCACCATATAACATATTCATTGTAATTGTTTTGCTGTTCTTTTATGTTTTGTTTGAATTAATTCATCCAAGTTTTTATGATGTTTATATGTAAACATCTATTTAAATGTTTATATGTTGAAACTGAAGTAATTGTAACTTTATTACAAAACCTTAAGTGTGATTTAAGCAGTTGTATAGCACAAATCAGTCAGTTTTAACCTTCAGTATTATAATCTAGTACCAACTGACTATCTTATATATTTTACAGCATTAATTGAGAGATTTTTTTTCCTTGAGAAAATTTGGCATGTACTGTACCTGATATATATCCAAAATAATCGATACTGAATCGAATCAAATCGAATTGGTCCACGAATCGAATTGCAAGCTTGTAAATGAGAATCAAATCAAATCATGAAATTTGTGTCAAAACCCAGCCCTATCAGTGATTCCCCTAGGTAATTAGTATTTTTCAAGCAAGTCGAAATAATTTATTTGTATACCGCTTTTTACAATACACAATTTCAAAGCAGCTTTACAGAGTTTCATGATGTTAACACCTAACTGTCCACATTGAGCAGTTTAGAACTGGGCGATAGTATAGTTTACATTTGACAATTTTTGTGTGTGACTTTTAGGTAAGTGTGCTTAAATATGGCTTAAGTAAAACTGAAAGTTCTTTGAATGTCAGGAAATTAGCCAACACTGGTCTTTTTCAAATCGCATAAGAACAATCCACAATGTAAAAAAAATAAATAAAATACAACCAGGATGTTTTTCATTTGATGCTATTTCCCTGCTAAGTTCAGCAAAGATACGCTTCTGCTTATCAGAGACTACAGGCCGCGAGCGATTACCCTACTTTCCTCTGCCTCTATAAATGCTCCCGTGCAAACTGAGAGCATCCAAAATGAATAGCTCCACTCTAATCTTCATTCATTTACTTGTCTATCTCGGGATTGGCTTTCAGACAAAATACCAACAGACACTGGACAGGGCACCAACAACCATTACCTATGCGTTATTCTCCATTACCCACTGTCATACGCCGTCATGCTTGAAAAGGTCTATACAAAGGAGATAATTGAGTGCCAAGACTGTATCATTGCAAGCCTTTTAAATGTCAGCTCCCACACTCTTTGAGGAAGTCAGTGCTGCCCTTACTAAAAACAGAAGTGATCGCAAACTATTTCCCTAGAAACACTCGAGAAATGCACAGCAGGAGCAGGAGGTAGTTTGTGCACTGTGTGGACTTAACAGTGACTCCTTGACTGTTTACCTAGCATAGCACTGGATGAAGCGAGTGCCAGCTATGAAGGAGGGGGCAGGGGAAATGCCTGAGATTTTGCTCCACTTTCTGTCCTCCTCCATTTCATTTGTTAGCCCTTTGCGTCTTTCACTCAGTGACTGTTCAAATAAAATAAGTGTGACACAGCCAGCTACGCCTTTCTGGAAACAGCTAAGTGTAACCACATTCAAGAGCTCTAATATTTCAGGCATTGTGACTAACATGAGCAGGGGAATTTGCATGCATGCAATTCATTTGCATCTAACAGACAAAGCATTTCTGTCTGTTCACTGAGAGCAGTCTAGATGTGCATATAACTTTAATCTAGCAACTGAATTGACAGTGGACGCGAGGTCCTGCTCTTTGAGAAACACATTGCATGTTATGAAATGAGCACTTGGAGCTGTATAGCTCAAATGAAAAAAACAGCTGGCTCACACAGTTTAAAACAGTTGGTGGAAACACTTTCAGCAAGAGTAAGTTCATACTGTGCCACATGCCCCTTCTTACCTTCCTCTCTGGAGAAATAAATGAGATTCTCTGCCATTTGAAGCTCTTGCTGTCCATTTGAGTCAGAACTACTATGAGAACCACTTCCTCCCTTAGAGCGAAAGAAACAGAGAAAGTGAGACAGAGAGAGAGATGCAGAGTTAGTATGGGCCAGCTGTGCTATTCCCTTTGGAAATTCTCAACATGTCTGGAATGGATTTCAACATTTCAGAACACCTTAAGATATGGTTGAAAGGTTATTATGCTTGTCAAATAGCTAAATAGAATTCATCCATTATTAAACCAGAAAACAACCATTAATCATTGATTGTCTTAATTAGTCTCATTACATTAAGCCTTCAAAATTCTCATTGCTGGACAATGTTATTCTCAGTATTAGGGCTGTGCAAATCGCAGGCGATAATGAACGCGATATTGCGCGGCTTGTCAGTGAATTTCGGCTCTTTCGGCTCTTTGTAGTGAGTGCCGCTCCATAATGAATGCGTC
>JAHKKF010527925.1:38594-51168 GCA_019740295.1 Labeo calbasu | reverse complement strand
TGTTAGTTAATACATTAACTAATGTTAACAAATGACACCTTATTATAACGTATTACCAAAAAAATGCTGTTCATTGTTAGTTCACATTCACACCACCTTAAGCATTAATTAATATCGCACTATAAAGTGTTACTCAACAAAAGATCAATATTATCTTTGGGGTTTTGTCCTGTTATTATTTCTCAACACAGTTTGTGTGCTGCAGAGGATATCTGAGGTCTGTTGTTCATGACTCATAATGGCAGAGTCACAAAGTCCCTGTGACTCTCTGGATGTGCACCAAAGTTGTGGAAACATCCAGAATGTGAGCCAACGTCCCCAGCTCCAGTCCTCCCTACAGTGCGGGTACAGTACATCTCTGCCAGAGATGCTCCCGTATGGTGCTGTGACCCTCACGACCCGATCATCGCTTCCCAAAGTAGGCCAAACTCCAGTGGTGGCCAGCCCCGGTCCAATCTCAGAACATCTGAGCGAAAAGGCGGTGGGTTGTGAACATGTGGACACAGCGGGAACCGGTGCAGGTCTCTGCACGCCTCTGCCAATCCCTGGCTCTCAAGGTCGCAATGGAGGTGTTCAGGGCACAGGAGGAGGCCGCAATGCTGGACTATCACAGAGGATAAGTTTCACAACACTTTCTCAATACTGCTGTGCCACATATATATGACATATTCATGCTCAGAGACACCAATACCAGAAATAATTTTGTAGATACCAATATTATTGTTCTCATATTGATCACAATGTGAATCTTTCTTAATGGAGAAAGAAATCAGTGGGTTTGAGATATTTAACCTTCACTGAACAGCTTAAGGCCAGCTTTGCAAGTTTGTAGCACAACCTGTTAAATAATGCAAATGTATTTAACAGGTAAGAATTAAATATATTTTATAGAAAAATAAAATAGCAACCATAGGGCAAGTGATCTCTCATTTATAAACCATGGAGAAGTTTGTGATCACCAGTAACCACTCATGAAGAGTCTCCATTTAACCCCAATCTATCAATTTATGAAATATCTATACTTTCATATTCATGAATAGCCTTTTCTAGAACAACATTTCCACAGTATCAGTGCTTTGTTAAACAATACACAGCAAAAGCGAAGCTAATATAGGGTGGGATGTCTTAAAGGTTGTGTTTTAGCGAAGAAGCCTCTAGAAACAATACCTTTCATTTGTTCTGATATCAAACAGCATTACAAAGCATCTTCAAAATAGTTGCACGACCACCAAAAGTTCTCAAAAGTCTCCGAGAACCTTTCATTCGTTTATGTAAACACCCTGAGACATATAAAATCAAGTTTGCTTACCACAATAAAATACCACAGCAGGATTTTTAAATGTGATCTACCCTTAGGGTGCTCCTGATACACACCCTCCTCTGCCTGCACACATATACACCAAAAGAGCATCCTCTGTTTCATACTAGTACTCGTCCCTCAAAAATACAAGTATCTCTCTCTCATACTTCCAGTACCGGAGTTTCTCTTTCCTTATCCTCCTCCATATGCTAAGACAATAACCCTTTACCCTTTCTCCTAAACTCGGTCCTCCTGTTCTTTAAAACCCAATCTACACAGAAATGAACGGATAACAGCGGCTGCATCTTAGTTCTCCCATGAGCAGAGCCATTGACACGCTTCCACATGCACAAACACGCTCCCTCGCTCTCTCACTCACCACTCCATGGACGAGAAACTCAAACAGTTTACTCTTGGTGGCTTTACGAGCTCCTCCGGCAGAATCCTCCATGTCCATTTATGAAACCCCCAGTCTCTCTTTTGTTCCCTCTCTATTCCTGGGTACCTCTGCCTCTGTGCGCTTCCCTCACTTTCCCTCTCCTCCAAAAGAGAGTGCTCCCTCCCTCCTTCTCCGCACTCTGACGTTCCCTTTCTCCACTCTCTCTCTTTTTAAAGCGTGTCAGTGTGTGGCCAGAGTCGAGTCTCTCTCTCTCTCTCTCTCTCTCTCTCTCGCTCTCTCTGTTTAAGTGTAGCTTCCCTCACAGACTCTGGGTTGGGAAGGATGGGGGTCTGTGAAGGGGGCTGTCGCTGGACCACCGATGTGTTGTGGAATGCCGCTCAAAGTAGCAACACGGCAAGCGGGACTATCAAAACACAGACATGGTGCTGTTTCAATAGGTGGTTTTGTGACAGTAAATTATCCTTTTGCTCTCACAGCTGGTTATTAAGTCTGAAAATTATATCAGGGGGAAGTCTGAATTACTAACACTGGGGAAACTCTGAAGGAATGTTTCTACCGGTTGGATTCTGAGAAATCGTCTTTGAACTGCCATAATGGGTCCTCTGAGATTATGCCTCAGAATTTGTCAGTAAGCAAGCAATTAAAGATGAAAAATGAAAAAGAAGCAAAACAATGCATTAAGATTAAGGGGTTGAAAACTTTTGGAATTTGAAGATCAGGGTAAATTTAACTTATTTTGTTTTCTGGGGAACATGCAAGTATCTTCTGTAGCTTCTGAAGGGCAGTACTAAATGAAAAATATCTGATATTTAGGCAAAATAAGAAAAAATGTAAACATCTTCATTCTGTTCAAAAGTTTTCAACCCCCTCTTAATGCATTGGGTTTTCTTCCGGAGCATCAGTGAGTGTTTGAACCTTCTGTAATAGTTGGATTTGAGTCCCTCATTTGTCCTCAGTGTGAATAGATGGATCTCAAAATCATACAGTCATTGTTGGAAAGGGTTCAAATACACAAAAATGCTGAAAAACCAAAGAATTTGTGGGACCTGAAGGATTTTTCTGAAGAACAGCGGGCAGTTCAATTGTTCAGGACAAAAAAGGGACTCATGAACAACTATCACTAAATAAAAAAAAATACACAGCTGTGGGCCATTCGGGTAACAATACGGTATCAAGAATCAAGTGTATTTGAATGTTTGAACAGGGTCATTTTTATAAATTCAACTATTGTTTTCTCGTGTGGACTATATGTATACATCTTTTATGGGAAATATCTTATTCAGGTCAGTACTAAACAAAAACAAAATATGCATTTTGTATGATCCCTCTCATTTTGGTAAAATAATTAACATTTTGCAGATTCTGCAAGGTGTAAACTTTTGACCTTAACTGTACTTCTACAGCATCTGTTAATCTTAGTTAATTTCAGCATTTACATTATTAAAATTACAGCTTGTGTTTGTTCACATTAGTACTGTGAATTAACATGAACAAATAATGAATGACTGTATTTTTATTATCTAACACTAAGAAAGATTAATAAATAGCGTAATAAATGTATTGTTCAATGTTCATTCATGTTAACTGTATTTGTAAAGTGTTACCAAAATATTAAATAATAAAAAAATAAATATAAATTAAAAATGGAAATAAAAATACCACTGTCAAGGAGGAAGAGAACATATCAAAATATGCACATTATTAATTTTAAATTATTATTATTATTTGTAAACTGACATTGTAGCATTGTACTGATTAACAAAGCATTTCATGTTGATTGAACCAACCAAGCACCAACTAAGGAGGAAAAAACTCCTCTTATTGTAGAAGACCCCCTTTAAGGACCCCCATAAAGGCTAATACTGGAGGGTGGCAATGTCCCATTCAATCAGAATGAAGGGGGTGCTGGAGGAAGGGGGGCAAACGCAGGTTTTGGGAAGACATGAGCTTGATTATCCATGTGCACATGCAGAAAAGGTGCTTCAAAGCATTTTCTGTTAATGAACTTTACATTTTCTGTGCTGTTAGATGCATGTTTTCTAGTCCAACACACATTAAAAGATCTCTTTCCGAGAAAAGCACCCTGACCAGCCTAGTATTTGTGGTAAAGGAGTAAATGTGATGTGGTATTGCTGAATGGATAGGCCTCCGCTGGAATTACAAACTTCAGTATTGCAAACAGCACTGCGTGGAAGAAGACAGACACAATGCAGAGCAGATGTTGGGCTCAACGAGGATGTTCATCAAGTTACAAGATGCATAGATATCAAAGCAGCTGGAAGAAGTTTTGAGACAGACTATTGTTGGTTATAACCAGACATGGTATATCTGAGCTACTCAAAACTGGGTGGTCTGTGTAGCCTCGTATGGAGGCATAAAAGGTGATGCATTTCTTACAAACAGCTATTGAACGACGTGAGTAACAGTTCAATTGACAGCTGTCAATCAAGCGCGCAGGATTGTTTATAGTCTAATAAACTGTCAATTAGTATCAATACATTAAAAAACAGCACAATTATAATAGTATACACGTCTGAATAGGATTCTCGTACCAAGCAGAAACGCTTTGAAATAATAAATGCTGAAAACGCATTTGCCGTATAGAGTGAAGCGGATAATGACGCGATGCGATGGCGTTGCATTCCTACCTTTCTTTCCATTGCTGCAAGTTTGATGCTCTCAGTTCAGCTGAGGAGCTGAAACCCCTGAATCACACGCGGTGGATGTCCGGCAACTTCTTCGTTGTTCCAGACAGATTCTCGGCTACTCCCCCCTCCCCTGGGAATGAGCACTGGATGGAGGGATGCTGGCGAGGAAGGCCCCGTGTCTGTGATTTCAGTCGGGCTCTGGCGGCGGTGAGTGCGGCAGACACAGCGGCGCAGGCGCGGGGATCGTCCGACACAAGCGATTCAATGAAGGCTTAAGGGAACGTCGTCAAACTACGGAAAATGGAGGGAATCTGTGCATTTCGGTCACTTGATGTAAAACGCACTTCATCATATTAACAATAAGCGACATTTTGTAATGTACACTGCAGTGGAGGAGAAATTTTCCTAACTACAAGGATTTTAGTGAGTGTCACATGAAACGATGCCTACTTAGCTAAGCATTCATGTACATTAAATATTTAGATACATTTACATTCCCCACACACATATACACATATTTAGTGAACCCAAAAGCTATTTGGATACGTAAAACCGTTATGTAAAAAAAATAAAAAAAAACCCGTCATACAAGTGGCATTCATTTAACAAACAAACAGACTAAAAATGATAAGACAAAAGATATCCACCTTTTTCTTCAACGTGGAAGTACGCCTATGTGTGAGACGTCTGGTTTATTATCCGCTAATAGGTAAACAACGAGATGAATAAAGTGCAGTAAATGGTAAAACAGTTTGCACTACAAACCAGTATGCTCATAATTAAGAGAATACATTAAAATAATATTGTAAGACACACCAATCTGCAATATCAAGCAGCAAAAAAGCTGTTTTGTACAGCTAAAAATAGACGTATATGAGACTGGAAGCCAGATCCATAAAATGTACAAATGGCCGCGCCCGGTAAGAAAATGGTGGATAATATCTGAAATAAAGACAAAAGCTTATTTTGATACTTTTCTATTTTAATTTTTCGGACATTTTTCATTCAAACTTGTGACATGTCCATGTAAATGCAATGAACTACACCTGTACTTACTTTTCTATGACACAAATGTGAACTTGAAGGAAACTAACTTGAAATGTTCATTTGATAACATTCTGACACCAGTCTGTTGAAAGTATGACAGCGTTTTAGTGCCACGTAATTTTTTATTTTTAAATCTAGGATTATGAGAATAAAGCTGAGATACTACAAGAATAAAGTCAAAATATTTTGAGAATAAAGTAAAAAATTCTTTCAAATTCTGTCAGTTTTATCACGAAATACAAATTCTGAATGTGTTTAAGTTTATAGCAAGATATAAAAATGAAAGAACATCAGAAGGCAATGAAAAAAAACAGCACTAAATTAAGCTTTAATGAAACGAATGCCTTATTATTGTAATCGGAAAAGATGATTACATGCCGCTTAAACTTAAGTGAATACAGAAATCCGTCACACCACATTAAAGAGAGTGAAAAATACATTACTGTAAAACATACTGTTCGTATTTTGCTGTTAAACTGACTCTCAAAATATAACGACTTTATTCTCAAAACGTTTCAACTAATCTTAGATTTCTCAAAATCTTACATATATGGCATTAAAACACTATTGTATGAAAGTAACTGGAATGATGGCTAAAAAAGAAAAATTAAAGTTAGTTCTGAGCACCATTTGTTTGCATTTTATTTATCCACCTTATTTTTCAATGCAAAAGTAGGCCTATGTGTGACACTTCCAGTTCATTAGCCATTATAGTGAAAAAAAAATAAAGAAATAGCATGCAGTAAACGGTAAAACTCTTTGGATTACAAACCAGTGTGTTCATAATAAAGATAATAGATTAAAATAGCATTGTAAGAACTCCAGTTTGCAATATCAAGAAAAATTAGCAATGCTTTATGACATTCAGACATTTTAAGAATGACCTCAGTTCCAAAACTGTTTTTGGGGGCTACAGCATACACTAATTTGTGTGCCATTTTGCAAAAATAGACAAACCAGCCTTAAAATAATCATATGAGCAGCCATAAAACATTTTAAAAATGACACCAGTCACCAGTAAATAAAAGAATGATTTAATAGATTATATCTCCATTTCAAAAGCCTTATTGTACACAAATTATTTTAATTGTCCCAACATATAAGAGCAGCTCTACCTGAACTGCTTTACTACAGTTTGAGTCTGGCAGATAGCCAGACGAGCCCCGCTTGAAACTCAAACACCATCAACTCACATACCCTCTTACAAGCAAGCCCCAGTTGGACACTGGCAGCATGCACATGAAAACAAAAATAAGAAAAAGAGGACAGGCACAATCAGCATCTCTAGTTTTCGTTTTTAAAAAAATCAAATATATAGCATATTCCTATCTGTGACACAAGCATAAACTTGGTGCAGATGAAAAAATGGCAAAAGTGATGGAAAAAAAAAAAAAAATAGAGATAACTTCAGAGATGTTTCTCTGAAATCACAGCCTTCAGCAAACCTGAAAAGTCCAGAAATCCCAGAAGATGTTGCCACTGGCACTGGTGAGTGAGCAAGTGCAAAGAATGTGTATCTGTATGTGCGCAAACACGTATATGCTGAATATGTGTGGACAGAAACAGCCATCAACGGCGATACACCCCAAACGCAACAAAACTAAAGAAGATGGTGATGCCCACGAGTGAGGCGGTGGCAGGTGCAGTGAAGAACTGCCGGTACTGGATCTGGAAGTACCAGAGCACAGACAGCATGAGCACGAACAGAGGCACCATGAGGCTGCCCACGTTGAGCGCCACATGCACCTGGTCCGCAGCCCGTGCCCCGGCAGGCATGGCCCGCGTGGCATGCTGTGAGATGTGGCAGTGCAGAACACTGTTGTCGGCCAGGTTGAGGGAGGCCAGCGTCTGAGCGTCGTCCTGAAGGAGCTGACCCTGGTAAATCAGACGTACCTGGTGCTCCTGTCCAGCAAAGTAAGTCCTGAAAATATAAGCAAACACATAGATGTTTATATATACACAAATACAAACAGCTACACAAGCTGCTCAACTTGTTACAGCATATTAAATTATTAGATCATCCTTGAGAATATTAAAGTATAAGAAAATCAATCTAATGTCAAAAGCACTCAAAATATATAATTTAATTTGTAATCTGAAAAGGAGTGGAAAAAGAAGGGAAGTCAGGAATAAGCATAACAAATGTATTTAGAATTATTCATACATGCAAAAAAAAAAAAAGCCTTCTAATGATTAAGGAATAATACAAGACTGCTTCACCTTAAATGGTTGTCAAAAGCAAAAATGCTACAATGCACATAAAAGAAAAGTAACATATATTCAACAGTTCTTTCTGGTCCTCAAATCTGATTGGCTGAGAGGAGTGCGATATTCTAGTGATAACAGAGCTCCAACTGTTAAACCGTATAAACGGTTTCACTCTTTTGTATCACTCTGCTTGCAGTATTTCTCACAATGAGTGTCAAGGCGGACACCCAAATAATTTTAGAAATAAACTGGAGAAATTAGCTTTAAGAGTGTTTTTAGACAAGAGTGTTCTTGTTTTTGCCTCAGCGTTTTGGGAGATGTGAGCTCCACAGTGTCAGCGGCTGCTCAGCCCTCATTTTACCAAAGTAAGTGGGATCCTACAAAACGCATGTTAGAGAAAATAACAGTTGAATTTATAAAAATGATCTTGCTCAAAAGTTTACATACACTTGATTCTTAATACTGTGTTGTTACCTAAATGATTCACAGCTGTGTTTTTTTTTTGTTTAGTGATAGTTGTTCATGAGTCCCTTGTTTGTCCTGAACAGTTAAACCGCTGTTCTTCAGAAAAATCCCACAAATTCTTTGTTTTTTCAGCATTTTTGTGTATTTGAGACCTTTCCAACAATGACTGTATGATTTTGAGATCCATCTTTTTACGCTGAGGACAACTGAGGGACTCGTATGCAAGTATTACAGAAGATTCAAAGGCTCACTGATGCTTCAGAAGGGGAGGGAGGTGAAAACTTTTTGAATTTGAAGATCAGGGTAAATGTAACTTATTTCGTCTCCTGGGAAACATGTAAGTATCTTCTGTAGCTTCCGAAGGGCAGTACTAATTGAAAAAAAACAAACTATTATATTTAGGCAAAATAAGAAAAATGTACACATCATTCTGCTAAAAAGGTTACACCCCCGGCTCTTTTCCCTCTGAAGCGCTTGCGTTCTCAAAAATCATAGTCATTTTTGGAAAGCGTTCAAATACACAAAAATGCTGAAAAACCCAAGAACCTGAAGGATTTTTCTAAAGAACATTGGGCAGTTTAACTGTTCAGGACAAACAAGGGACTCATGAACAACTATCACTAAACAAAAAAACACAGTTGTGGATCATTCAGTATTGAGAATCAAGCGTATGTAAGGTCATTTTTATAAATTCAACTAATATTTTCTCTTGTGGATTATATGTAAACATGTTTATGCAAAATATCTTATTCAGGTCAGTACTACATAAGCATTTTGCATGATCCCTCTTATTTTCCAAAATTCACTTTTACGGCCATATATGGCTATAAATCACTTTTAGGGATTCAGTATTTGGTTCCTTTAAAGAGGACTCATGTAAACACCTTTGAAGAGAAACTATTTCTTTATGCAGCACAGCATGAGCAAAACATTAATCTGAAGACAAAAATAACTGTTTGTAGTTTTTGCACACCCTGTTCAACATGAGAGCTGCTTATTCATTCTGTTTTTTCATTCTAAGCTATCATAACTTTGATATAGTAGAATGAGATAAGATGTTAAACGTTTACCATAGCATAGTTACAATGTCAAAATTGTCACAATACGATTTGGTGTGTAGCTTCAGACAAAAAAAAGACAATTCAAAAACTCATAGCCTTCAGCAATGCAAAAAAAAGTTGAAAAAAAAGTTTTGCAGGCACAAATTAAATTCTGTCATCTAAAACGAACTATTTTAATGGAACATTTTTGGGAAGTTTGGAACATCTGAAGCATTTGAATGAAATAGTGTTTTAAATACTATTATTAGCAGAGAATGTAGGTATTCTGTAAAGCAGCTCAGCACTGTTTAAATTCCATTCGAAACTCAAATTTAGCACATAGTGACTGTGCAGTGATTTTCCTTGTAAATACAAGCTGTCTTCCCAATGAATAACTTTTCCAGAACTAAAAATGCTCCAATCTGACCTCTCACCTTGCAAAAGGGTGCATTCACCTACTGCAAACATGATGTGGACTCCCACATACTCAGTGCCTCATATTCCACTAGACATCGAAGACACTAGACACCTTCTGCCTGATTTTAATACAATGGTACTGCTTGTAAGAATGGATAATTGTGTCTCATGAGGCTCAAAGAGGTCTCTTTTTTTTGGTTCACTCTTCTGACTGAAAGCATAGTGCTACAAACAGCATAGGAAAAAGTACTGGTGTTGGAACAAAAGGTCTCTGGCCGGTAACTGTGTGTGGGTTGTTGCTGCAGACATTTTCTTGGCAGAAACTCTTATTTATTGACAAAAGTGTATAAGTTGCCTAGTGACAATTAATTCAGCAGGTAGCCAAGGATATAACCCATATGCAAAAATCAAATAAATGACAAAAATGCACTCTGAAGAGCATGAATGGTCACTGTACAACTGTTACCTTGTTGTAAGCATGAAAACAGAAGCAGCGCAAGCACCATTTAGAAATGAATTGAGAATGCCTTTTTGTATTGAAGTTTTGAATTTAAATTGAATTGAGGTAGCAAACAGGACACAGAGCTGTAATTTCTGTACAAATTTAAGGACATAGAAACAAAATGAACTAAAAAACAACAAACTAGTGCAAACTAGGAAATTATTTTTCCAATAAATTTATATGAAAAAACATTTAAAACAAACACATGAATCACAATTAATTGCATCCAAAATAAATGTTCTTGCTTGCCCAGTTGAAGTTTTGAATTTAAATTTAACTGAGGTAGCAAACAGGACACAGAGCTGTAATTTCTATAAAAATTTAAAGACATGAAAAAACAAATATGCAAACTAGGAAATTATTTTTCCAATACATTTATACAAAAAAAATTTATTAAAAAACACATGCTGTCAGACAGTGAATCACAATTAATCGCATCCAAAATTAAAGTTCTTGTTTACATCATATATATATATATATATATATATATATATATACACGTATATGTGTGTGTGTATTTATAATGTATGTATAAATGCTTGTATATATCTAGGAAAAATATTTAATCATTTAATAATTAACATATAATATCACTTATTTGAATATAAATATATGTAAATACAAATATTTACATATACATAAATATACACACACATATATATTATGTAAACAAAAACTTATTTTGGATGTGATTAATCGCGATTCATTGTTTGACAGCACTAAGTAATTAAAATTAATTACAGCGCATCACATGGAAACATGGTAATTAAACATTTTTATAATTAGCATATTTAGGTCAAAATGGTTTAAAATGACTTAAAAACTATGTTTTAGGTAATTCAATTAAGACAAATTATTAAATAACATTTATATAAAAAAAGCATAAATTATGTAATAATATGTTCATATAAATATATGAGTAAAATATTTAATTAATAATATTTAACCCTAAACCCTAACCCTAAAATAAAAAATTAATGTAAATGAATTCATTTTAATTATCCAATTCTTAAATTTTGAGTTGCCCAGCCCAGATGTTAAACATCTTGCTTTTGCAAACAAACAAACAAAAAAAACCTACCATGTTTCCATCTATGTGCCGTAATTCGTATGCCGTCTTGAGCATCTTAATCTTGCAGTCTTCCAACACTTATTTTAAGGTTAATTTTCAGTTGCTTACCGTTTAATGTAACCAATGGTGTCTTGAGGATTCACCTGTGCTGTCCTCTCTGTATCATTCAAGAACTTCAGCCTGAGCACCATGTTTCTTTGGGTGTCATTCGGTGCATCTTCGGCCGAAGGTTGTGTGGCACTTGGGGTGCTGGTTGGAGTTTGAGTCGAGGGACCCGCCGATTCCCGATGTCTCAACCCATCCCTCCCAATCCCTGCTTCTTCCAGGAGGCCTCCGTCACCTCCTCCAGCCCTGCTACCATCCGGGGACTGTCCCGCCGCTCCCGCTTCTGTTCCAGGCTCGCTCTTATCGTTCTCCCTGGCGCCGCCGGGCGACGAGTCTGTGTTGCCCGGGGGGAGCGGCTCCTGGCTGTCAGTCTCTGTGGAGGGGGAGGTCCCTGGGCTGGGTGAGAGGAGGTGTTCAGGGGTTTCAACAGTGTGAGTGGAGGTCCAGGCCAGAACCAGGACGAGCACCAGGAACACCACTCCAAAGAGCAGGGTGACCTCATCACCCACCCCCTCTATTAGAGCCATCCTGGTCTGCTGTGTCCTGGACTAAGGCAACTTCAGACTAGGCACCTACAGCACATGTTCACAATTACTGATGACATTCCTGCCAGTTCATCATTTCAATTAAAAACAGGGTCTACATTACGCATCATTCAGGGTTTCTACAGTTTTAACCAAATTTCTTGACCTTTCTAGTTAATGCTAGATTCCACAGAGACTGCAGGAGCCAATTTCTATTAACAATTAAAATGATTAACATTTATACTTACTGGTCAAGCACTTTTTGAGGTAAAACTTCAATCATTTATGTACACTATTTAAATACCTTTTAAAGATTCCTTTTTTTATTTCAAAATACACATTTTGTTTGCTAAATAAGAACTAAATAAGGTATTTAAAAACTATTTCTCTTAAAATTTTTAACACTTAGCACTGGATTAACCTCATTAAAAACTCAAGGGTACCACATAGAATAACAGTTTTCTCAGAGGAGAAGAAATTTTACAATTCAATCATGTTTTCTGACTATTTTGAAATTACTAGATATTTGCAGGTTTCTCATTATTGTGGAAACCTTGATTATTTTTTAATAGACTAATCACACTGTCTGTTGCCTTGGGGGATCATTTTGCTGTGAAATTTGTAAGTGGAAACTACGAATACAAAGTTTGTATTTGGTAATGGAACCTTTTTTCATACAAAAAATAACCATTTAAAAAAAAAAATGTAACTATTATTTAAAACCTATACAGGTCAAACATGGTCATGGTCTTTCAGCATCCTAACAGCTTTAAAATATAACCCTAATATTTGACATGTATTAAGATTTAGCCCCCAACACTCAAATTTTCTGCTACAGACTAAAAA
>JAHKKF010527925.1:0-38544 GCA_019740295.1 Labeo calbasu | reverse complement strand
AATACAACATAGAGCAATATAACAGGCTTGTATTGTATTATTTATTGTATTTTCGAATCAATTTCAGATACTAATTCCAGATATATGTTCATGTTTACGTTAAGAAATATATTTTGTGTTTGATCAGAACTGTGTCGGCAAGTCCGCAGCTGACACCCACCTGAACGATTTCCAAACATCCCTTATCTTGCTCGAAAAGACGATAAATACTGCAGATAAGATTGTAAGTAAAAATTAATTTACATACACACATCATAAAAACTAGTCCTGTGTGACTGATGCGCTTAAAATCGGGTGATTTTAAGTCAGCGGTTTAGCTGTGAGTCAATGGTGCTCTCTGTCGGTAGGGAATAGTAAGATGGCGGATCGAACACTTCCGGTGGCTTCGCTGCCTGACGGCAGTTTAGAACGCAATGAGCGATCCAGTCATTATATATAGATCAGTGGATATAACCCTATTAAAAAGTAAATACACTAAAATGTATTTAAAATACATTTATTTCATGCCAAGTATAGTAAAAATACATTTACATATTATGTACCTAATAAAAATACATTGCAATTGTACTTCTAGTATACTAAAGGGGTATATTTAAACCAATTTTTTAACTAATTTTGTACTTAATCCACTTTATTTGTGCAGAAGTAGTGCTGAAGTCCAACTAAAGATATACTTAATTATATTTGATAGTGCTAAAGTGGAAACATTGCAAGTATACTTTATTTACACTTTAAATATTTTGCATTTAAAGACCAATGTTGTTATCCTCATCACTAGTGACATTAAAACATATTTTAGGCTTAATATGAAGAAATGTGCATTGTGCACAAGTAATATTCTAAATGAAGTTTAATTACAATTTTTATATCAGTAAGACTCAAGCGATATGTCAGTAAATATGTTAATAGACTTGAAATATACTTTGTATAAAATAAATGCTTATTAAATCTGCTATTTTTTTTACTAGGGAAGTATGAATTGTGAGATATAAAATCAGAACTGTGAGATATAAAGTCAGAATTCAGAAAAAAGTCAGAATTGTGAGATCAAAAGGACCATATAATTATTATTTTTGTTTTTTAACGGGCTGCTAACTGAATAGACATCAAAAATAAGCCTACGACATGTTAATTTCATCACAGCGCTGGATGACTCACCGTTATTCCGAGTTTGGGATTGTACGGAGTGTCTCCGATGATGTCGTCCTCCGGCGGCGTGATTCTCAGAAAGTCTAGGTGATCCGGTCTGCTGGGACGACGCAAAGCCTCCTGGGTAATAGAATCATCCGCATCCAGCATCCAGATGTCCTCTGGACGCACCAGAAAGTTTTCTGCAGGAAAAATGAAAAGACTTTAACTTTGGGTGGAATTCATTCCTTTGATGATAACATTAGTACAAAATATTGTTTGCGCGTCAGGATGTCTAAAATATATGTGTGTCTTTACTGATACTAAAGTATACCTGTGCTCAGACAGACTCAGATCTAATGCAATAAAGCAGCTCCAGAGGTCTGATATAATCAACACACACCATCAGTCATATATAATATCATTACGAATGATCACAGACCTGTTGTATTTTGTTCAGCTGAACAACACAACCCGAAGCCTGTTATGGTACCTGTCAGAATCAGAGCTGAATTCATCAGTCTGTTTCAGAAACGCTGCGTTTACTACAAGATTTCATGAATGTGTTTATGTACTTGTAACATTGCAGTTGGTCAAAAGTCTACATCCCCCTTTCAGAATCTGCAAAAGGTAATATTTTACCAAAATAAGAGAGATCATACAAAATGCATGGTATTGTTTATTTAGTAATGACCTGAATAAGGTTTCACATAAAATATGTTTACATATAGCACACAAGAGAAAAAAAAAAGTTGAATTTATAAAAATGACCCCGTTCAAAAGTTTACATACACTTAGCACTGTGTTGTTACCTGAATGATCCACAGCTGTGTTTTTTTAGTTTTGTGATAGTTGTTCATAAGTCCTTTGTTTGTCCTGAACAGTTAAACTGCCCACTGTTCTTCAGGTCCCACAAATTCTTTTGTTTTCCAGCATTTTTGTGTATTTGAACCCTTTCCAACAATGACTGTATGATTTTGAGATTCAGCTTTTCACACTGAGGACAACTGAGGGACTCATATGCAACTATTACAGAAGGTTCAAACACTCTCTGATGCTCCAGAAAGAAAAACGATGTTTTAAGAGCTGGGGGGTGAAAACTTTTGAACAGAATGTGTACATTTTTCTTATTTTGCCTAAATATCTTTTTTTTTTTTTCATTTAGTACTGCCCTTCAGAGGCTACAGAAGATATTTACATGTTTCCCAGAAGACAAAATAAGTTAAATTTACCCTGATCTTCAAATTCCAAAAGTTTTCACCCCCGGCTCTTAATGCATGGTTTTTCTACTGGAGCATCAGTGAGCGTTTGAACCTTCTGTAATAGTTGCATATGAGTCCCTCAGTTTTCCTCAGTGTGAAAAGATGGATCTCAAATCATTCATTGTTGGAAAGGGTTCAAATACACAAAAATGCTGAAAACCCAAAGAATTTGTGGGACCTGAAGAACAGCGGGCAGTTTAACTGTTCAGGACAAACAAGGGACTCATGAACAACTATCACTAAACAAAAAAACACAGCTGTGGATCATTCAGTAACAACACACTTTTTTTCATTTTTATAAAATCAGCTTATTTTCTCTTGTGGACTATACGTAAACATCTTGTATGTGAAATATCTTATTCAGGTCAGTACTAAATAAACAAAACCATGCATTTTGTATGATCCCTCTTATTTTGGTAAAATAATTAACATTTTGCAGATTCTGAAAGGGGAATGTAAACTTTTGACATCAATTGTATTTAATGAAAGTGGCTGCCACCGATGTTTAAAAACAAACAAAAACACTGTATCTTCATTCAAATGCATTCACATGTAGCTACTAGTTTTTAACTTTTTGTTATATTATTACTGCAAATTAAACGTTTATTGAAAAAAAATCAACAATTACTGTTATGCATGTGTGATTCCTATGAAAGCCAGTTTCCGCCAAAAAAAACGTTATTGCGACTTATCTCACAATTCTTACTTTAAACTTGCAATTCTGAGAAATTAAGTCCAAATTGCATGACATAAACTCGCAATTGTGTGGTCAGTCAGAATTCTGAGATATAAATTCGCAATTCTGAGAAATTAAGTCAGAATTGTGATATGAACTCGCAATTAAGTCATAATTGTGAGATATAAATTTTGCAATTCTGTGAACATCAGTCTTTTTTTTTTTTTCTCCTCAGAACTGGACTTTATAACTTTATAACTTGAAAAAAAGTCAGAATTGCGAGATACAAAGTCGCAATTGCAAGAAAAAAAAAGTCAGAACTACGAGTTTATATCCCACAATTCTGACTTTATGACTCGCAATTGCGAGTTTATTTCATGCAATTGCAACTTTATTATAGATATTATATATTATATTATAGAAAAAAGAAAAAAGTCAGAATTGTGAGATAAAAAGTCGCAATTACCTTTTTTATTTTTTATTCAGTGGCAGAAACAGGCTTCCATAGATTCCTGTTCAGAGTGGGTAAATTGCTGTATTTGTCTTATATTTTAACACAATGTCAGTGTAAAAAACATTTCAGTGCTTCAGTTCTATATGAATGCTGTGTGACGCTGTGAATGAATGTTTGATGTGGAGCTGTATAATTCAGTGTGTTACTCCCTCATGTCCTTCACTAGCCGACCTACGCACATGACACAACACAACACAACACATCATATACACTATACAGCATGGGTTGCTCTCCTGCTGTATCTTTCTGATGGGTCACAGCACAGAAATGAGTTAGAGAAATGATTAGTCAAGGAGTATTTTAATTCACATACGTTTCCTCTGCACAATTCTCAGTCACTGGCATTAGAAACATGATTGATAATACGAATGAAGGCTGCAGTGATTAATCGCGTTTCATTATGATAATGCATCTGCAGCCGGACCCGCCAGACCTCCAAATGCTGACTAAACGCCTGGTTCTGTTCCAAATGCAAAGTCAAATTGATTGCATCTTTCTCAGGCTCTGCACTGAATTACTCTCAAAAATGCCCATGAAATTAAGATGCTCGTCCAGTCCGGCTCAAGCAGACCGACTCCAGCTGTGCTCCTGCCGTCAATACTATAGTAAAACCGCAGTGAAACAGAAGCAGCTGCACTGTTTTCACACTGCTTTCATTTGCACAAGTCACCAACTCAACTAATGAGCTCATTAGCTCAATTAGAAATGAAACAGCGCCACCATGTGAGCACAGAACATTTTTTTGATTGTCAGCAATTATAACAATCAACTATTTAGATGATCACACATCAATCTAAATAATCCCCATGCTTTTTTATTATATGCTATTAAATATTTTTATACCATTATATTTTATTAATATTTTGAATTAGTTTCCATTTTCATCATAACTTTAGTTAAAGTGTTCTTGTTATTTTTATTAGTTTTTGTTTATTAAGTATGTGTATATAACTTTCATAACTTTTTAGTTGTATTTTATTTTTTAGATATTTTATTATGTTAAGTTAAGGGAAGGCAAAGGCAAAACAAACACTGTTTTTTATGCACCTGTTAAGTTTGAGATTTTGGGCTTTTTGGAAAGTGTTTTTTCAGACTAGTGGAAAGAAAAGATCCAAAAACACTTTATTTTATAGCACTTTATCTATTTGTGTCAATAGATTTCAATTACAATACATATTTTTAAAGGCCGTTTTCTCAAAATGAGTTTTTTCTCCTACACGGACCCATAAATCTACACTTCAGTAGCACTTACACACGCCAAACTTCACATTTTTATTCTTGTCTATATCCTGAAGGTTTTTCTGAGGGATTTGTTCATATATAATTTGCTTGATTATATACAACATTTTATTCCCAATTTTTTTTTTTTTAATTTTCTGTTTGTTGTAAGTCTTTTCTGAATTATGGAGCGACAAAAATGAGATACCCAAAATTCCCACTGTAAAAACTTTTGACTCTAAAAAGTCAAAAAAAAGAAGAATTTGGAATCTGACTTCATCGGGTATTTAGATTTTTGTACTGGAAATATATGCAAATTTGCACATATGTCATTAAACAATGTCTCATTTGCACATTTAAACCTGACATTCTAGAAAACTTGTAATACAAAAAATGTTTGCAATTATCAATGTAATCAATCAACTGGGTAAGTAAAGCGATGACTATTAGTTTATTTTTTTTACTCACCTTTAAATGAAAAATGAGAATTTTTGCTTGGCCTAGCTTGATAAATAAAATGCATCATTTCTTCCAGTTACAATGTATTTTAAATAATACATTTCATTATCATTTTAAATTTTTGTTAACTATAATAACTCTGCTAATGACTAATTCCTATAAAACAGAGAATTGCTCTTCCTCCAGGGGGCGATGGTGACTCAAAAACAACAATCTGCCACTGAGAGGCATTCAGATCTCAGTCTGAATGTGTTATTTGAGACATTTGTGCTGTATACAACACTAATCTAAAACTAAACATTTAATCAAAAAATCTGCATCTGAAATACAAATGCAGTCTCTACAGTCTCTTCTCTACATCCGTTCGTGTGACAATCATTGTGTGCCGTGAGATGTACAGTAGGGAGATCAGAGTGTGTTAATAGAGCAGCTGTCAGATAGTGTGTGTGTGTGTGTAATGTCATATTATAGTACACAGATCTGTCAGTGTGTTTAACAGCCTCAGGCTGATTAGCAGTGAATGAACAAAGCGGTTCAATACATCTGTGCTGATGCCGTACTGATAATATAAGATCGTATTAGAGATTACACTATAGATACTCCTGTTCAGATTACTAGCACCCACCTGTTTTTGCATGCATGAAGTATGACGACTTCTGCTTCTGAGAATCCAGAAATGTGAAAAGTGTCAATTGAAGGGTGAAAACTGTTTGTCTAAAATGCTACAAGCAAAATATTCCCTTCATATGTGCAAATTAGTTAAATTGCTTGAGTCTCTGTTGTGCAGATCACTTGCTTTAAATGTATATTTACCTCATCCTCCATCCTATCAACATCAGCACAGAATATCCACCGACTTCAACACAAACAACACAAACTAGTTTCCTTACTCTCCATCAGTGTAAAGGGCCATTCAGCCAAGAATGATAACTTAAAGATTTAATAATCTTTTTAATTCTAAGTGAATAGTGAAGTTCACACGTCTATACTGTAATGATAATGATAAAAGAGGAATGATATCATTGGAATCACTACAGAATGATTTTTTTTTTGCTGATGAACGATAAAAACACTGACAGCCAATCAGAATATTTCATGCTTTAAATAGCTTGAGCATTTAACGCTGCAGATCACAAAATTGCAATGCGTTTATAATAAAAACAACAATATTGTTGTCCCATTCTGAATCAACTGTTCTGAAGATCTGAAGTCCCGATCTGAATCAAATGATTTGCAAACCTGCCCCAAATTTTAGATCTAAATCAAAATATTCACAATCTGAAGTCCCAATCTGAATCAAATGAGTCGCAAACCGGGTCCGAAGTCCAGATCTGAATCAAATGATTTGCGAATCTGCACCAAAGTTTCAATCTAAATCAAAATATTCATGATCTTAAGTCCCAATCTGAATCAAATGATTCGCAAACCTGACCCGAAGTGCTGATCTAAATTAAACGATTCGAGATCTGATGTCCCGATCTGAATCAAATGATTCGTGAGCCTGCTCAGAAGTGCTGATCTAAATCAAATGATTCGCGAACACACACCGAAGTTCCAATCTAGATCAAATGATTCACAATCTGAAGTCCCGATCTGAATCAACTGATCTAAACTCAACTAATCTTTTGGAATTAGAAAGATTATTAAAACTGCATACTTATAATAAACACAACAATATCGTTATCATTATAATTACTGTTTTTAGTGTGCACAGTCCTTAATAATGCTCTGCTGAAATCTAGCGTCTCATCCTAAGCTCATCTCATCTGTGACGTTACAGAACAGATTCAGAATCCAAAGACACATTAACTGAGCTTTACATTCTTCAACCCAAAAACAATATACTGTACTTCACTGACACACCGAAAGGAGTCAATAGTTGTTTACATGAGAGTTCAGTGCTAAAAAATAACCCTTTGAAACCATATTGAGATCTTGAGGAACGCTAGAGGAGGTCCTTTTTTCTGGAGAAACATCAGTGAAGCAGACTAAGCTGAAGTCTCCATTGAGTCTCAATGAATCTATGAGAAACACCTTAGCTGTGCAGTGTGATGACGGCTTGCTGTGCTCCTGTCTGTCTCTGTGTTCAGAGTGAACTCATGCTTTGCTGTTTGTGTGATGAAGGACGACATAGAGCTCACAGCGAACTAACATCAACTGCAGACACACACATCAAACACAACAACACACTCAGATCCAACTCAGTCCTCACGCAAACCAACTCCTGAGGGGTTTTAGCCTGTTGCTTTATGGTTGCAGAGCATTCTGAGTGTTTTACACAAATAATTAACGTGGATAAAACAAGTATCACCACAGTGGGGAATCAATACCATTGCAAAACTGGGAACATTTAAAGACAGTTTAAAGCAGCATTAGTTTATATTTAAACCCTTGCTCACACACACACTGGTGTTTAGTGACTTGACATGTAATTACCCACAGCGCTTGACTCATTCAGCCCACCACACACACACACACACACACACACACACACACACAGTAAAATGTTGTGCCGTGTTTCCTACTGAATGCCAGACATGCAAAGCATGCAAGAAACCTAAAGGATGTTCAGTGTGTCTCTGTGTGTGTGTGTGTGATCAGTTTCATATGACCTCTGGGCTGATTACTTGATTTCATTACACTCATTACTGATGCTGAGCTGCTGGAACCAGTGCAGACCCAGCAACAGGAAACACTCTCACAACTTTATCCAGTGCTTTTTTAAATGTTAGGACAAAACGTTCTTAATGTAATGCTTATGGAACATCCTTATAACTTTATTATTATTTATTATACATTTTCTTAACATTGAGAGAAAATGTTGTGAAAGGGGCTGTTTTTCCATTCCACTGCACTGCTTTTCCATTGTTCACAATCCCTTATTTCAAATAAGGACTCGGAGCGTGAATTGCAAATCATTCAATTCGCGAAATTATTCGCAAACCTGCTCCAAAATTCTGATCTAAATCAAATGACTCACAATCTGAAGTCCTGAACTGAATCAAATGATTCAGGAACCTGCTTCAAAGTTCCGATCTAAATCAAATGATTCATGATCTGAAATCCCAATCTGAATCAAATAACTGACGAGCCTGCTCAGAATCAAATGATTCAGGAACCTGCTTCAAAGTTCCGATCTAAATCAAATGATTTATGATCTGAAATCCCAATCTGAATCAAATAACTCACGAGCCTGCTCAGAATCAAATGATTCAGGAACCTGCTTCAAAGTTCCGACCTAAATAAAATGATTCACGATCTGAAATCTCGATCTGAATCAAAAAACTCACGAGCCTGCTCAGAATCAAATGATTCAGGAACCTGCTTCAAAGTTCCGATCTAAATCAAATGATTCATGATCTAAAGTCCCTATCTGAATCAAATGATTTGCGAGCACGCTCCAAAGTCTCGATCTAAATCAAATGATTCACAATCTGAATTCCCGATGATTTGAGTCAAATGATTCGCAAACCCGCTTCAAAGTTCCGATCTGAATCAAATGATTTGCGATCTAAAGTCCCAATATGAATCAAATGATTTGCAAGCCCATTCAGAAGTGTCAATCTAAATCAAATGGTTCATGATCTAAAGGTCTAAAGTGAATAATGATTCGTGAACCATAATTTTTAAATAAGCTCCCAGAGCATGGATTGCAAATCATTCAGTTTGCGAAACGATTCGTGAACCCACTCTGAAGTTCCTATCTAAATCAAATAATTTGCGATCAAGTCCCGACCTGAATCAAAAGATTTGCGATACACAATCCGTTTGGAGCGTTTTGAAATAATGAATTATTCTGCGACGCAATGGTTAAACTGATTCTGAGTTTCTGTTTCACCAATCACTCTATGTGCTTTTTCAAATCATTACAAGCTTTGTCAAAATTTGAAAGTGAATGTTTTATTTGATCTGGTTTTTGCTAGTGCACTTGAACTGAATGATCAAAGTCACAAGTTTGAATCAATCAGAGTGGTTCCAGCATGACATTGTTTTTCAATGTAAACATACGTGTCTTGCACATGAGTGTAGCTTTTTAAAGATACCATGTCAAGCAGAAGTTTTCAACTTTTCAACTTCTACATCATAATTACTACTTATCAATGTCATTTACAAAACAGTAGACCAATCAGAAGACCCGCGGATGGGGCAAACGTTGTTTACAGTAGCAAACTGGCATGGCAACTGTTGTATTTGACGGCAAGTAACATTTAAAAACAATGTTCCCACAGTGTTTTTATAACGTAAATTTGTCACCTGATCACTGAGACACAATCACATACAGCAGAACTTCACCTGTACAGATACACCTGCTTTACATGTGTTTTTAGTCCCACTATTACTGTGAATGATGCTGGTTTGTCCATGAAAGATCCTCTAAAGCACTAAGTAAAAATCATCAGTGCTACGGCTGTTTATTTCCTCAGGACTGATTCTTTACACACTGTAGGTATTTATAGAGGTTTTATTGATTGAT
Source organism: Labeo calbasu (assembly GCA_019740295.1). NCBI lineage: Eukaryota > Metazoa > Chordata > Actinopteri > Cypriniformes > Cyprinidae > Labeo > Labeo calbasu. The sequence goes on along the minus strand of JAHKKF010527925.1, from coordinate 28,813 downwards.
GAAATGCTCTAGTGTAATAGAGTATAGAGTAACACAAGGGCAGGAGAGATGCAGCTGTTATACAATCTACAGCTTACAGCATCAACTCCTGCCAGTACTAGAGACTTCATCACAATCATCACATGAACGGCTCAAAGATAAAGAGTGTGTGTCACTGGAGGAAGTTTTCATAGTTCAGAATGAATGAAATCACAACTTCACAATGATTAGAAAACATACATCACAATTACTACTGGGTTTCTTGGTGCGATTTAGAATATCACATAAAACTCATTCTCCTGACTTAAGATGGTAAACAAAACATCTAGCAACCACCAGAACAACCTAGCAACTGCATAGCACCTTAGCAACCACATAGCAATATCTTGGTAACTGCCCAATCACCCTAGTAACTGCATAGCAACATCATTTTGTAAGTGACTTTCCTTTCTGTTTTAATGATGGTTTATTATTATATATACCCGCTCCTGATCTGAATGAAATGATTCGCGAATCCGCACCAAAGTCCTGAATTGAATCAAATGATTCGCGAACCCGCACCGAAGATCCGAATTAAATCAAATGATTCGCGAACCCGCACCAAAGTCCCGAATTGAATCAAATGATTCGCGAACCAGCACCAAAGTCCCGAATTGAATCAAATGATTCGAGAACCCGAACCGAAGATCCGAATTAAATCAAATGATTCGCGAACCCGCACCAAAATCCCGAACTGAATCAAATGATTCGCGAACCCGCTCCTGATCTGAATCAAATGATTCGCGAACCCGCACCGAAGTCCCAAATTGAATCAAATGATTCGCGAACCCGCACCGAAGATCCGAACTGAATCAAATGATTCTCGCACTGCAGTTCAGTTGCTGACAGTTCAATAGGAAATCAGTTGAAAGCATCCAGTCATCTCACCACTTAAGTCAATCTTTCATTAGTCAACAACAAACATTATATCAAACAACATTATTTTTCATATTATTTTAATGATGATTATATATGATTATTTAGAAATATAAAACATATCTTGTTTCTACTATAGTAATCATTCCTCTTATGAGCAGAGAGGATCCGCTGTATTTCAGGTTTGTGTATCTGTCATGTGTGATCAGATCAGCTGCAGCACAGGAGTAGATTAAACTGCAGACTTCACTGCATCTATTCTGCCTACAGCAAATGAACTGTGTTTAGCCCCACATCTAACATGCGATGATCAAATCATACTATCTGAATTTAGGCTTGAATTTAGAGGAACATCACAGAAAGGGCAGATGCTTAATGGGAATTCTTTCTTTTCTCGTCAGCGCAGCCATGAGATGCAGCTTACGCGCTTCTGAAGTCCTGCTCAAAGCACTTTAATCCTTCTAATGTTTGGGACTTCTGAAGCGACCCAAACCAGTCCTCCTCCAGATCAACAGGATGAAGGTGCAGAGCAAATTATGTTCATGAGAGCGGCACCGCTGTTTGAACCCAAGAGCCAGTGCGGCAACTTTGATCTTAGCGAGACCAGGACAGATTCTTCACTCACACACACACACACACACACACACACACACACACAGAAAATTCAATAATGAATCTATGGGAAAGAGGACTGAGAGGGACAAAAATTCTTGTCCTGAGTCACATGACAAGCCTAAGAAATCAGAATGAATCTGGAAAACTGAGATTACTATTCACAAGCTTCACAAAAATGTACGTTATTTGATTGTTTATTTGTAATTAGAATGTCCAGTTTTCTTGTTGTGATTACAAAGTTATTTAAAGCTGACTAAAACGCTTCTTAAACATTCTACTAGAATTTGTTTTTACCCAAAATATGACAATATTTGAATTATTTAAAAGAATAATAATAGCAAAGAATGTTATATGATTCTGTCTTATATGAAATTATGTTTTTAAATGTTTATTTTTAATATTCTAAAAATACTAAAATGCCGTTTTTTTTTTTGGTCATGATTAGAATGTTATTTAAAGGTAACAAAAACGTTTCCTAAACGTTCTATATTTTATTTTACCCAAACATATAACATTATTTGAACACTTAGTTTTAATATTCTAAGAACACTAAAAAGCCCATATTTCTTGTTGTGATTAGAATGTTATTTAAAGGTGGCTAAACATTTCTTTAATGTTCTACTAAATTAATTTTTAACATTATTTGAAGGTTTATTCTTAATATTCTAAGAACTTTAAATTTGCAGTTTTGTTGTCCTGTTTAGAACATTATTTAAAGGTGATTTTACCCAAAATATAACATTATATGAACTTTTAGTAGTAAATCTCTTAAGAACGCTAAAATGTTCAACTTTATTTTTGCCCAAAATGTAACATTATTTGAACGTTTATTTGTAATCACAATGTCCAGTTTTCTTGTCGTGATTAGAAAGTCATTTAAAAGTGACTAAAACGCTTCTTAAACTTTCTACTAAATTTTATTTTTACCCAAAATGATATTACTTGAGATATTGTATTTATTTGTCATATTCTAAGAATGATAAATCTTTAAAAAAGTTATTTTAAAGCAAATGAAATGTTTTTAAACTGTTCTACTAAATATTATTTTTAACCAAAATATAACATTATTTGAACATTTATTTGTAACATCTAAGAATGTTAAAATGCCCAATTTTCGTGTCATAATTATTTAAACATTTCCTAAATGTTCTACTAAATTTTATTTTTACCAAAAATTATATATTTTTTTAATGTTTTTTTAATATTCTAAAAACATTAAAATACCCAGTTTTCTTTTTATTAGAATGCTATTTAAATGTGAATAAAACATTTCTTAAACATTCAACTAAATTAATTTACCCAAAATTATAACATTTTTTAATATTCCAAAAACATTAAAATGCATTAAAAAAATCATTAAAATTCTCACCGTAATTAGAACGTTATTTAAAGGTTACGAAAATGTTTCCTAAACGTTCTACTAATTTTATTTACCAAAAAAGTAAGCTAAATATTAAATAAAATATCCTAAATATTCTACTACGTTTTATTATTACCCAAAATTATACAATTTTTGAATGTTTATTTTTAATATTCTAAAAACATTAAAACGCATCTTGTTGCGATTAAACATTTAAAGGTTTTCAAAAATGTTTCCTAAATGTTCTATTTGAACATTTATTTGTAATATTCTATGAATGTTAAAAATGCCCAGATTTTTTTGTCATAATTAGAATGTTTAAACGTTTCCTAAAATGTTCTATTAAATTTATTTTACCCAAAAATATAACATTATTTGAACATTTATTTGTAATATTCTAAGAATGTTAAAATGTGCAGTTTTCTTGTACTGATTAAAACATTATTTAAAGGTGATGAAAACATTTCTTAAATGTTTACTAAATGTTATTTTTTACCAAAACTATGTGTTATTACATTATTTTAATGTTAAAAAGTGTTTCTTAGAACATTCAAGTACAAATAACATCACGGGGACAATCGAGAATGTTGCTGTAAGACATTATAAATGCATGAACTATACATAAAGTTATGAGAATGCTTCATAAACATTACATTAAACATGTTTTATCCTGTTAGCTGGGTTTCCTCTTTAGTTTGAACTAAAAAAGCAGTCTCCTACCTGAGGTCGTGGCACTCGACGTACTGGCTCCATTCAGATTAAAATGATTGCTGAGGTTCAGGTCAAGCCGCGTGACCGTCCTGCGGTTGCCGTTTTTGTCGATGACCTCTGTGGCAACTTTGGGCTCGTCTCTCGAGGAGCGTTTATTTCCATCATCCTCCTCAGGCAGCAACACAATACGATGATTCATCTGGGGACTCGAAAGTTGAGAAGACAGAGGAGACAGCACAGGAGACATGCTCTGGAGACTGTTGGTGGGAGGATAAGACACATTGAAGACCCCAGAGAGAGAGCTTGACGCGGGGCTTCTGGTCCAGGGGCGAAGGTTGGAGCTTCTAGCATCAATAGGGGGCGATAGGGTTAACCTGGTTTTCTCGTTGTTCACCTGAGTAAAGCRCTTGATGTCTTCTTGTCCAGCTTGCTGGTTGCGGTGATCCGTATGGTTGTTGTCTTTAGTGGCAGCATCATCACTTCTCAAGTCCTTTTGATTGCCTTCCAAACTTGCAAAGGCTGACAGACGTCCAAACTTCTCTTGTTGGTTTCCTACAATATTCCTATTGGTCATTAGGACACAACTGCGTTGGTTTTCCAACGGTTTCTCGAATTCCAAAGTGAGTTGGTTATCAAACTCCGACAGCTCGGCACAAAGATCCATTTCCGACTCAAAAGAACGAGGTTCTTCCATAAAATCCCAACCATCGTTGGCAATCTGGAAGTGCTCCTCCATTGGAAGAAGAGGCTCGCTGGAGACCCTGACGTAGGAGCCTGATCCTGGAGTATCCACACCACAGATTGAGATTGGAGTTCCAGGTGCTTTCAGGGAAAACTCGGATGCTCCAGTCAGAACTTTCTTCTTCATCTTGCTCTGCAAGAACTCCTCAGCACTGTCCATCTTCTTAGAACTAAGCTTCTTCAGCTTACGAACTCTTGAAGATGCTCTCTTATGCTCCGGAGACAGAGAAACAGGGAAGTTACTGCTGCTAACATCATGTCCGAGATGTTCCCCATGTCCTTCCAGGAGCCTCCCGTCCTGGTTGCCCATCCTGAGGCGGTCTGCGCAGTCACTGCATAAAGACAAGAAGTCCGTCAGCAGCTGATGGTGTTCTGCGGACAGCCAGCGGAGCTGAGCGACCGCTTCTTTTGTCGCCTCGCAGTAATACTGGCCTCTTTGTTTAGCCTTGGCCGCGTCTTCATCCTGAGGCCGGACTTCACGAGGGGGCTGGCCAGCTCTTGAGAAACCTCGCGACTTCCTCGTTGGGAAGTACAGACTGATGAAGCACAGCTCATGGATGGGTTTGTACAGACGCAGCACCGTGTGCGTGCCTTCCATTACGGGGCCCATTTTAATTAATCACACTCTTAAATTAAGTTGGCAGTTGTCTCGTGGGTCTCGTCTCGAGTCGGGGACGGCCCGGGTTGAACTGACACGGCGGGCGTTCATCATCGGGGCGATCGAAGGCCTGTTAAAATGATGGAGGTTTTTAGTGCAACTCATGAATCTGTTTTAAGATGCATGTAGAAAATAAACATTCAACAAATTTTTAGCTTCAAAACTCATAGACGCAGAGATGTAAAATCCACAACAAAATCAAAAGTTTATGTAAATAATAAGATTGATTAATAGCAAAAAAAAAAAACACTTTGTCAATGCTTTTTTTACTGACTTTTCCAGGTCTAGAAATCATACTTTTAAAATCAAGCTCTCTCATATATCCTGGTTCTTCAAAGAGAAAAGATGAATTAAAATAACATTTAAATGTTAAAGCTTTTGTTTTATTTAAAGTCATTCAATGCCCTCTTGGAACTTTAAAGGAAAAAAATAAAAAGCTATAATTTATTTATTTATTTTATTTTTATAATATACAATATCAAAATAAACTTTAATCAAATTATAAAAACTGATGAACACATGAATTATTACATAGACACAGAGCTTTAAAATCCACAATAAAATCAAGTGTTTATTTAAATAATAAGATAAGAAGGTTCTTCAAAGAGAAAGGATGAATTAAAATAATAAGTATTATTTTAAATTTTAATTTTAAAGCTTTTGTTTTATTTAAAGTCATCTTAATGCCCTCTTGGAACTTTAAAGCCAAAAAAGCTTTTGATTTATTTATTCAATATCAAAGTAAACTTTATCCGAATAAAAAAAACCTGATAAACACATGAATTGTCACATAGACACAGAGCTTCAAAATCCAAAACAAAATCAAAAGTTTGTTTAAATAATAAGATTGATTAATAGCCATTTAAAATAGGCTTTAAAAGTTAACAATTTGGTTTGCAAATTGAATTTATTTAAAAAAAGAAAAACAAGCAAACAAGGCATATGTATAAAATAAACATAAAAATTATAGATTTATTTGTTTATAAAAGCATGTATTAATTAATAGTCATTTTTAAAAGTAAGCTTTGCTTGACTATAAGCAAATGCTGTTATAATCAACACAATCAAATCTTTCATGCATCACTGTAAGACATGTTAGCAGGTCAGAAAATAAACTGTGGAGATGCTCTGGCAAAAATATCCACTTTAGTAGCAGTTTCTGAATTAAAATAAATTCTGCACCTATTTTTATCAGAGGACAAAATTGAAATTAATTTTAAAAGCGATCTTTGCATAATCATAAGCAACAGACTTCTCTTGTAATATTCCATGCATCGTAGCTAGGAACATTCAGCTCATTTGCCAGACATTTTTACAGGCCAGAAAATAAACTGTGGAGATGCTTTGGCAAAAATATCCATGAATACACAACTAACAGTGGGTCTATTGATAATGTCATTCAGTACGCTTTATTCTGCTAAAGCCTTTGAACTGTATGCATAATTATTTAAATAAGCAGTTGAGTGAGTAGAGCACTCTTCATCATGAGCTTCATAATACTTAACCATCACAAACATTACAATGACACTTTAAAATGATGCAGAAGCTGCAGTGGATGTCCCTTTAAAACAGGACATGACAGTTCAGCAGTGATCAAACCAAAACAAATCAGTATTTTATATTGGTGGATTATAAGAGAGGTGCATTGCACTGTGTCAGTGAATAATCTGCACTATACTGAGTATCATTTATTATGCAGAAAGTTATTTTTGCACTGCTGCATCATTGATGCTTTAAACATTCACTGCATTTCTCACAGCCACGGGATCACTTTGCATTCAAAAACACATCTTTAGATTTGCTTAAATGTGATTACGATCAATGCATTTGCATGCTTTTTCCATATCTATAATAAAACACAGCATTAAGTTCTGCGTCTTTTCTGCTGCTGCTCGTCCAGCAAATAACACGCATGATCTCAGCCGCGTTAAAACGTAATTTCAGCCTAAACTGACGTGTTTATTTTTAATAATCGTGTGTTATAGTAAGTTAATCGTGTTAAACTCACCCATCGGAGGTGCATGACGGATCCGCGTCTCTCTCTCTCGGAATAAAGTGCGTTCTGGAGGACAGCGCTCTCACCTTGTGATTGACAGGCGCGCGGACCAGTTAGAGACGGCAGCGTTTGTCTCCTCGGCTGTGATTGGTTGGCTTCAAGGAGGACCCGCCCCCACCAGAAGTGTGTCATAAAGCTAAGCAGCAGTGCTGCAGAATGTCAGAAAGACAGCAGTGTTGACTTAAAGGGGACAGAAGACCAACACAGTCCTCAGTTCAATAAGTGCTTAAAGTTTTTAGAGAATATCTATCTATTTGTCTATTAAAGAATTATATAAACGACTAAATATCCCCCACAAGGATGGTAAAACCTGAAACCATCTGAATGAATTTTAAAATTAATTGTAGAAAGGTTTTGTGTGAGGGTTAAAAGATGATTACCTAATTATAAAGCAAATATAAGTCCAAACAAGCACAATGTATCGAAAAATCGACTGTAATAGGTTCATGTACAATTTATGAGGACAAATGTGTTCATTCTGAGGGAAAAAATATATTTTGGCGGTGCGTTTGATATACTGAGGTGTTTGTGTGTGCGTGTACCTGAGGTGAGAATAAGCTCCTCTTGTCTCCTCATGAGTTTACAGCGATGAAAAATACTTAATTACTCTAATATATCTCAGTTTACACTGTTTTAACACTGCGAAAATCAAAAAATGCGCCCATTTCATCTGAGCTTCAAACGCCAGCGGCTCGTGAGGAACACGCAAAGCACGCTTTAAAGTTCAAACTGACGCACAAACGTAAACGGACGCACGTACAGGATTACCCGCGATTACCATGTATTAGACGTGTTATTTTATTAATTAATTATTTTATAAAAAAAAAAAAAAAATATATATATATATATATATATATATATATATATATATATTATTTAAACTTATTTTAATAGAAGTAACATTTAGTGACTTCTTACACACTAAATGCTGGTTATAATAGAAAAAACAAAACCAAAAAAAAAAAAAAAAAATCAGTTTTTTAAAGAAAGTTACAGTGTCAGTTTCATCTTCAGTTTAACTCACAATCTACATCATTAGGTTTTCCTGAGAAACATACTAGCAACTTGCTAATCATGTTAGAAACATGCTAGTAACTTGTTAAACATGCTAGAAACATGCTAGCAATTTGCTAATCATGTTAGAAACATGCTAGTAACTTGCTAATCATGCTAAAACATGCTAGAAACATGTCAACAACCTGCCAATCACGCCAACAACATTCTGTAACTTGCTAGTCATGTTACACATGCTAACAACATGTTTTTCATGCTGGTAACATGTTAATCATGCTAGAAACAAGCTAATCATGCTAAAAACATGCTAGTAACTTGCTAGTCATGTTAGAAACAAGCTAGCAACATGTTAGTAACTTGCTAAGCATGCTAGAAACATGCTAATCTTGCTATAAACAAGCTAGCAACATGCTAGTAACTTGCTAATCATGCTAGAAACATGCTTGCAACATGCTAGTAACATGCTAATCATGCAAGTAACATGATAATCATGCTAAAGACATGCTAAACATGCTAGAAAAAGGTTAGAAACATGCTAACTACATTCTAATCATGCTAACAACATGCTAATCATCTAATCTATCTATATAAAGTTTAAAACTTCAAGCTTTCACTGCTGCTTTAATCTTAGGCTTTCTCAAGCCAACCTAAAGTTTGTCTTGACAAACTTTTTTTTTATCTAGTTCTGATTTAAAATCTGCTGTACCAGGCCATATTTTGCTTAATTGTTATTATGATTTAAAAACAAAACTAACATAAAAAATATATATAAATATAAATAAATTAATAAATATACATAGGCCTACATAGAAATCATCTTTGATAAGAACCTGCCTAGAAGACAAAAAATTGCTTACAGTGTTTGAAGATCCAGTCCTGTATAAACACACTATGGGTTTATTGTAGTAACAGTAACTATAGTAACAGTATCTTAGCTGAAACCAAAGCTTATAAGCTTATATATGACTTTCAAAACAAAACAAGACACTTTTGAATATGAATTCATATCAAACATCACGTTTATCACCCTGTATATCATTTTGATGGTTTCATTTCATATCATATGTAGTTCCAGCTGGGCTAAGTGTGTTCAGAGATTGTTGGCTCTATGTGCATACGTATGTAAAAAAAATAAATAAAATAAAAAATAAAGTGAACAAGTTGAGCTTCAGGAGTGCATAATGCACAATTCTATTTCTGTTTATTTATTTGTATTTATATATGTGACACTGGACCACAAAACCAGTCTTAAGTAGAAGGGGTATATTTGTAGTAATAGTCAGAAATACATTGTATGGGTCAAAATTATACCAAAAATCATTAGGATATTAAGTAAATATCATGTTTCATGAAGATATTTTGTATGTTTTCTACCGTATCAAAAATAAATTTTTTATTAGTAATATGCATTGCTAAGAACTTTATTTGGACAAATTTAAAGGCGATTTTCTCCATTTTTTGCTTTGTTCAAAGTTGATCAATGGAAAGCTTATTTATTCAGCTTTTCAGAATTTAAAAAATGACCCTTATGGCTGCTTTTGTGGTCCAGGGTCACATATGTTTTATGTTGTTTCGCAGTCACACCACTAGGATGCAGCAGAGGATCACAAATCAGGTTCTGGCTCTTGAGCGATTTCACAGCTAATCAAGCAATGACTAACTGCATTGGCCTATACTTATATTTTGATTGAAGTAATAGCTTATTAAATCATTTAACAATTAATTTCCCAATAAGCTGCCACTAATTTATTTAATTACTTTGTGCAATTAAAAATTATGCTGTCTACTAAGATATCTCATTCGAGCAAAAAGCAAGATATAAAGTATAATGATACTACTACTGATAAAAATATAGGACTCTGTAGTGTACCCACATAATTGGGACTTGTATCCCACATAATAAGTGATTACATTACAATGTCATGAAACCAACAAGAAACAAGCAACACTTAAATCTTTCACATGCATATGCAAAGACATCAGAAATAATAATAAAAAAAAGATTTATAATTAAAATAAAAATAATCTTCCCATTCTTTGCATTTCTCCTCTGCTTTATAGCTGACTTCCTAACCTAGCTTTCTACTAAACCTGGATGATTTGAGGTCACTTCAAAAATGAAATAAAAGCATTCGCTATATACATGGATATAAATCCTTCCACCCATCCATTCTTTAAACCACTTATCCTCTATAGGGCTGTATGTAAATGTAAATAATAATTTATTTATGCAGGTTAAAAGAGCAAGCATTAGTCTTCAAAACTGTCAGCAATGAACGATAAAATTCGTTTTGAAGCAGAAGCAGCATTGTCCTATAATATTGACATGAAAGGTCACATGTGCTGTCAGAGAGGTCACTAGGTCATTATCATTAAGGCTGGGTGAAGAAATCAATGCTACACCTCAATGGGCAATGCTGTCTTTGAAATCCATCACCTTATGTGACATTTCACATCCCTGTGTTTTTGGTTTTATTTATTTCTGTAGCAGTTTATCTGCTGCTGTTACAGCTCATTGTGAGCCTGACATCATTTCACCAGTGAACAGAGCTCGATTAGTATGTGTGTGTGTGTGTGTGTGTGTGTGTGTGTGTGTGTGCGCGTTTGACCTTGAAAACAGCAGCAGGCTCAATACAGCGTCCCAGTTATCTACTTTACTCACTGCATGAAGAGCCAAAGTCACTTACCAGCTTCTCAAAGAAGAGCAGACACTGATGCTAAGCTCTCATAGTTTAGGGAGACTGGGGCTAGTTGTCACAATCTCAGTATCTGATGATGTGCACTTACACATATGCCTGTTTTCTGTAGCCGTGCAATTAAATAATACCATAATATGTATGATAAGAAGTAAAATTTTGTAAATTTCCTACTGTAAATATATCAAAACTTAATTTTTGATTAGTAATATGCATTGCTAAGAACTTCATTTGAACAACTTTAAAGGTGATTTTCTCAATATAGATTTTTTTGCACCTTCAGATTCCAGATTTTCAAATAGCTGTATCTCGGCAAATATTGTCCTATCCTAACAAACTATACATTAATAGACAGCTATTTATTTATTTAGCTTTCATATGATGTATAAATCTTAATTTTGAAGAATTGACCCTTATGACTGGTGGTTTTGTGGTCCAGGGTCACATATGACAACAAAATGTGTTGAATTAACTGCATCTTAAAGTCAGCTGACAATATTTTGAGTCAGTGTTCATCAGTAAATCAATGTAAATATTATCTCTCCTTTTTTTAAAACATGCAACATTCACTATTTGTATTGAATGCTATAATAATGATAATATAATAGTATAATAACAACAATAATAAAAAAACCAATAATAAAAAACAAATTCAGGCAGCAAAGTTTTTTTTTAATTATGCTCACCTTTTCTCATATTTTTATTTTCAGTTATATTTTTATTAAATGCTAGACAAAGAAATATAATTAAATAAATATATAACATAAAAATATTTTAAAAAATAATAATAGTAACTTTTATATGTATATATTAATCGAACGATTTCTCATGAAGATGCAATAAACGAAAAGTGCCAGAAATACAAAGATTCAGACATCATTATTCTTAACACAAGCTAAAACAGGGAGTGATTAAGGAATAGTGAAAGAATTTTTCCTCTCTGATGGAAAAGAACAATAAATAATAAATAAATAAATAAATAAATAATATAAAGTATAAAAATATATAAAGTGATGATACAACTAATACAAATATAGGACTCCATAGTGTACCATATAGGACTTGTATCTCACCTAACACTGATCTGAAAAAAAGATTTCTAATAATAATAATAATAAGAAAAATTAAAATCTCCCCAATCTTTAATTTTTTTTCCATTTTTTCAATTATATTTGTATTGAATGCTAGAGAAAAAATATAATATAAGAAATAATAATACATAATAACATACAAAAATAAATACTAATAACAATATTTCTATTTATTAATTAGCTGAAATACAAAGATTCAGACATAATTATTGTTAATACAAAGCTAAAACAAGGAGTGATTAAGAAACAGCCAAAGTATTTTTTTTTTCTTTCACGCAGTGCTGACGGAAAATAACAATAAATAAATAATATGCAATAAATAAATAATAAATACACACATAAAACAATAATAAATAATAAAGCAGCTGAAAGTTTTACTCTTCAGTTCTATTCACCTGTGTATTAATATTAATATGCGCCAGGCGTGACGTCAGAGCTGAAACCCCAATGCGGTTGAACTGGAAGCGCGCGCGCGCCCCCACTCACTCACACTCACACACACACACACACACGGAGAGAGCGCGCGCTAGAGTGGCGGTGTGCGGCGCGTCTCTATGGCTGCTGTGGACTGACGGAGCTCATCATGGCTGAAGGCGGAGACGCGGAGGATGAGATTCAGTTCCTGCGCACGGTGAGACTGGCTTTTCTGTCAGGATTTCTCTGCTTTGTGTGTTTGTGAAACAATCATCCGCGCGAATCGCGTTCGAACGCCTCATATTAATTGTGTGTGAAGAGCGCGACGCGCCGCGGCCAGATGATCGCTTCATTATAATGCAGTGGCGTTCAGTCAGAGATTGATTATTATTGTACCGCTGATTATTCTCGTCCAGTTTGGTGTTTAATTGATGTGGGCACATGATTAATGCGAATTGAAGGTTTTTCTCTGTGATGGTGTTGAATTTGAAACGATTAAGCCAATTTACACTCGAATTAATGGATTATCTGAGGTGATCAATGTCGTTAGTTAAGATAAGTTTCATTTAATTCAAAAAAACTGGTGTGTAGTGTGAGAAATGCAGGTTTTATGTGATTATTTTGTGTGTACACGCTTATATATGTATGTTTATATACATACATATGTGTTTGTGTGTGTGTGTGTTATATAGGCTATGTGTGTGTGTTTGAATGTGTTCATGTTTGTATGAGGTGCAAGATTACATTCTGATGATCATATTGATCATGTATGTGACCCTGGACCACAAACCCAGTCATAAGGGTCATTTTTTTTTCAAAATTGAGATTTATACATAATCTGAAAGCTGAATAAATATAATAATAAATAGCTTTTCATTGATGTATGGTTTGTTAGGATAGGGCAATATTTGGCTGAGATACAATTATTTGAAAATCTGGAATCTGAGGGTGCAAAAAAATCAAAATATTGAGAAAATCACCGTTAAAGTTGTCCAAATGAAGTTCTTTGCAATTTACAAAATATCTTCATGGGAAATGATCTGTACTTAATATCCTAATGATTTTTGGCATAACCCATATAATGTCTTTTTGGCTATTGCTGGTTTTGTGGTCCAGGGTCATGTATGTGTGTCAAAAAAAAAAATGTGTGTATATATTCATTGAATCCTTTTTAATTTGTGATAATTTTGCACTGATAAGGGACAACACAAACTACGAAAACATATTTTATTACATAAACAATTTATACATAGAAAAAACTTAGATTTTCGGTTCACCAAAATATCCACCATTAGCAGCGATTAATTCATTGTATTCTAAGCTTAATTGGCAATCAATTGTTGAAGCTATTAAGGTGTGCTGTCCCAACAATCTTGTGAAAACCTGGGCCAAGTTTAAACCAGTAACCAGGCATCACAGCTGGCAAAGGGGCATGTCTGACTTTGACATGTATATATTGCCATTATTATGTTATCAAAATGAAAATTATTATTGCTGCTATTTAATGATAATGTCAGCTTACTTACTTTAATGTATTTGCACCAAAAAATAAGGATTTATGCTGATATCGTCCAAATCCACACTTTGCCAGGGGTGTTTCCAAACTTTTGGAGGGCAGTGTAAATATATAAATATAAATATATATTTAAAAAAATGACTTATTGATATTTGCACATTCAATTCTGTTTAAGCGCTGTATTCTGGTTATGGTCATATTCTGAATATGATGTTTATAGCTGATACAAGTAAATGTAAAGCTTTTGGATGAAAGTGTCATGTGTGACCAATTATGGGATATTCCTGCATATGTTGTTGTTGTTGTATGCTGATCTACACATGCATGTTTCCTGCTTTGTAGATTTCAGATTCTGCCTTTGGTTATGCAGCATGTTCTCAGTTATTTGTTTGATTATTACTTGAAATGCCTGTAAACACCAACACAGAATCAAAAGAGCCGATCCTTAGTAATAATTATTAATGTTAACTTTAAATCAGTCACTTCAGAAGTCTGCCCCAGTTTTAGCCTACAGCTACACATCTGTGAGCACCCATGATTCCTTGCGGTCTAAGCATGTGCGTATATATCTCCGTTGAGTAGATTTTCTAAAAAAGTGTTTACATGAGCACATTTTCTAAAAAAAAAGCAGGCAGATTCCCCAGAGCTGGGAATGCTGTCAAATTTTGTTTACGTGATTCAATACTAGTCGGAATATTGACAAATTCAGATTTATATGGATAAATCGTGATGAGTGTGCAGTTGTAGTCTGAATAGTTTGACTGTATTGTGAGTAATGGTGGTGTTGTGTTTATGTTTTAGTGTTGTGACGGATTCACAGAGTCTGTTTCACTGCAGCGTTCAGCACACAGCTGTCTCTCCCTCTTTGTAATACTCCCCATCTCTCTGTTCCTTTTCATAAACTCTTCACAGCTCAGTCTGTCTCATGCAGCACATTTCCATGGCCATGTCTACTCATTTATTCTGTTTAATTCTTTAAATGTGTATTATAGAGAGCTTTGGAACAGTGATGATGATGCTCTTCTTCATCGTGTCACACAGTGTAACTCACTTGTGCATGTGTCGTTCTGACCAAACGTTCTTATTTGTGTTGCTCATTGTAGTTTCCGTTATTTAATGAGTGTAAATAGATGCATGTTAATTATATTTCATCGCCAGCTTGTGGATCTTGTCGTCATGTGCTCATTACGAGTGGATTTTTTGAAGCTTGATGGTATAGTCATGTGTGACTGTAGGCGCTTAAGCTTGTTGCTTCTCCACAGCGTGTGTGTGTGAGAGTGAGTGTGTGCGTCCGTGCATGTGCACGAGACTGTGAGTGTGCGTGTGTGAGAGTGTGCATGCACATTCGTGCATTTGTGTGTTTATGTGTGCACATCCATGTGACTGTGTGTGTGTCTGTAAGTGTGCGTGTGCATGCCTGCATCAGCGTGTGAGTGTGCATGTTTTGTATGTGTGTGTGTAAAACTGAATGTATGTGTGCATGCGTTTATGTGCGTGTGCATTTGTCTGTGTGTGTGCAGTGCAGCATCAGACTGCAGCAGTGAAGTGTGTGTAAGAGTGAGGGCGAGCATGAGTGTGTGTGTTGCACATTGAGTGTGTGTGTGTGTGTTTTTCTGTCTGTGTGTGTGCAGTGCAGCATCAGTCTGCGCAGTGGTGTGTGTGTGTGAGCAGCGCTGTCTCACTGCAGAAATAACTCTCTGTTCTGTGTCTGTCTCTCCATACAAACAGAGTGTGAATTGATTTCATCTGGTGATTGTGTTTGTCTGTGGTTGTTTTTGGTCTTTCAGTCTGAATATCTGATAAACACATAAACTGCTTGTGTTTCTTGTTGTGGACGCTGCTAATAAACAGCACAGAGATTGTTTCCCCAGTGAACGTACACTGCCGCTCCAAAGTTTGGGATCAGTGAGATTTTTAATGGTTTTTAAAGACATTTCTTATGCTTATCAAGGCTGCATTTGTTTTATTAAAAATACAGAAAAAACTCTAATGTTGTGAAATATTATTGCAATTTAAAATAACTGTTTTCTATGTGAATATATTTTAAAAGGTAATTTATTTCTGTGATACAAAGCTGAATTTTCAGCATCATTACTCCAGTCTTCAGTGTCACATGATCCTTCAGGAATCATTCTAATATTCTGATTTATTATCAGTGTTGAAAACAGTTGCTTAATATTTTGTTAGAACCTGTGATTTATTATTTTTTTTAAACTACCATCTAAAAGTTTGGGGTCAGTACATTTTTTTAAAGAAATTAATGCTTTTATTATTCACCAAGGATTTGTTGAATGATAAAAGTAATAGCAAAGACTTATATTGTTAGAAAAGATTTATATTTTAAATAAATGCTGTTCTTTTAAACCTTATATTTATCAAGAATCCTGAAAAAAGACACACAGGTTCCGAAAAAATATTAAGCAGCATAACGGCTTCTAACATTGATAATAACAGCAATTAATCAGCATATTAGAATGATTTTTGAAGAATCATGTGACAATGAAAACTGAAGTAACGGCTGATTAAAAATTCACCTTTGTGTCACAGGAATAAATTCTAATTTAAAATATATGAATATAGTACACTGTTATTTTAAACTATAATAATATTTTACAATATTACAATTTTTTCTGTATTTTTAATCAAGTAAATGCAGCCTTGATGACCATATAAGAATTTTTTGATCCCAAACTTTTGAGAATAGAATTATTTTAAATATGTGTAGAATAAAATCCCTCGGTCAACCCTTGGTTATTTGTTAGATTATTTTTTTAA
This sequence comes from Labeo calbasu, assembly GCA_019740295.1. NCBI lineage: Eukaryota > Metazoa > Chordata > Actinopteri > Cypriniformes > Cyprinidae > Labeo > Labeo calbasu. The sequence continues at coordinate 12,272 of JAHKKF010527925.1, read as the reverse complement.
AGGAAGATTTCACTTACTATTTAAAATAATGATAATTTTTGAGACAAACGTGATGTATTTTCATGAAAATAATGTCATATTATAATATGCATAATAACAGGCTGCATTTTCTTTATGCATTTTTTCCTTTTATTTTTGAGTTAAAAATACAAACAGGACATGTAGTTGATGAGATTCACCCTCAGAGCATGTAAATCATCCAGTGTCTCTGATTTTACATCACATTCACTGACCAGACAGCCTGTTTACCGTGATTTGCTGGCTGTCTGGCTGTCTGTCTGTTTGTGTGTGTGTGTGTGTGTGTGTACACCTGTGGCACCTGTAGTTTATCACACACACCTGTTGTGTTGTTTGTGATGTGAATCGCGACTGATATCAGAAGAATAAAGACACAGCGTCTGACGAGTGACATTCAGACCTGCTTCTGTTTATCAGACTCGTTCCTGCTTCATGGGCAGACAGATAAGAGAGAGTGTGTGTGTGTGTGTGTGTGTGTATGTGTATATCAGAGGCGTCATTCGCCTGCTTTAGTGTGTGTGTGTGTGTGTGATAAGGCCACTTCAGGACGGAGTTTAATTCAGTGTGACGGATCTGTGACTGGGAACCTTTTCATCCTGAATTAAAGTGAAACTGTTCAAGATCAGATCCGAGCTTCATTTGCTGCAGACACTAGCAAAAGACTTACAGTACTACATTATTTTTGGCATTTACCAGGGTATTTAATGTCAGTCATAGTACAATCTCAGTCCTTTAGTCAAGTTATTTTTCCATCAAATGCAGCGTCAGTAGTACAGCTAGATTTGCTCATGTGCTAAAGGCCGTGTTTAATGTGTAAAAGCCCATGTTATTGATAATCGATTAGTAATATTTAATGTTTTTAGTTGCATTTAATGTCTTAAAAAAAGGTGCTTAAACGTGGTAAGATCTGCCTGTTTGACTGTTGTATTTTATTAAGATGTAATTGTGTATGTGTTTGTGCGTAATAGATCAGGTTTTGCATACGTTTGTTGTTCAAATGTCACATTTATCGACACTAGCATTATATTGTTTCTGTGTGTGATGGAATATTTCTTGCTCACGCTCATATCCAGTGAAATTACACACGCGCATGTTTCATCAGGTCCTGATGGCGACGTGTCACTCTAATTTAATTGATGAGCACACACATGCGCTGGAGCTGTAGACGGTGTGTGAATGTCTGCTGTAATGAGCTATTGATCAGCTAAATGAAGAAATGTGCGCCGCTATTGTAAAGCAGCTCCGCTCAACGCTGACACGATCGTATCAGAGGCTTTTTAGTCACGCACACACACGCTCCAGAGATTTATAACGTATAAAACTAATGATGGGTGATGTAAAAATATTATAAATATATATCATGATATTTGTCATTTTGGTCTATGCAGTGACTGTTTTGTCAGATAGAATCCAGAGTAGAAATAGTGTAAAAAATTTTTTTTTTGGAATGATTCATTAAAAGAATTGTTTTAATAGTCATTTTATTGAATCAAAATTCACACAAACTAGGATAAATATAAATTTGTATGCTGTTGTGCTGGAGATCATGAGAAGAGACACGACGCAGAAAATTTATGCCATTAACAAATTTGTAACAGTCTAACAGATTTGTGGAAAAAAATCTGATCACGTTTTATAAACGTAAATAATAAATAATTTGTTTTTTTTTCATAATATGTGATTATGGTGCATGATTAAAAAATGTTATTAAAAAAAATTAGGTTTGCTGTGCTTCTTTGCAGGCCTGCACATAATTTTCTGAATGTATTTTAATATTGTGTGGCTAAATAATAATTAATTTATTATTTTTCAAATTGCTACTACCAGCGTTGGGGGTAACGCATTACAAGTAATGCGATTTACGTAATAATATAACTTTTGTTAAAGTAACTAGTAAAGTAACGCATTACTTTAGAATTTCTAAGAAAATATCAGACTTTTTCAAATATATATCGGTTACTTTTTCAAATAAGTAACGCCAGTTACTTTTTTCCCTATTTATTGATTGACAAGTCTCCTGTCGGGAAATTGGGAGTAAACACAATGTTACTGTATTCTCGACTAAATGTGAACATGCAATTCATCTCACTCACAAAAAACAGATTCAGTATTTCTCAAAATGAGTAAAAACAGTGAAATGCAAACTCAGAATTTGATGCAACCCTGCAATAATTAGATATGTTAAATAAAACGAATATCCTTTATGTATTTAATCCCATTTTATTAACCAGTGTCTTTGCTGCTGAGCTTTGATGATGCAATTCAACCATACTAATAAGCAAAAATTACTTTAGATAAACTAATATTTGTGCTTCATTTTTTTTCTCTAGCTGAAGAGTGATCTCCTGGATAAATGTACTTTTCTTTCAGTCTGAGGTGAATTCATTTCACTTTTGGTGTAAAAGGGCTTTACATTAAAATTGTTTAATATTAAAAACAAAGAAGCAAGCCCTGCCCAGATTTAAAAAGTAACGCAAAAGTAACGTAACACATTACTTTCCATAAAAAGTAACTAAGTAACGAATTAGTTACTTTTTCAGGGAGTAACGCAAAATTGTAACGCATTACTTTTAAAAGTAACTTTTCCTCAACACTGACTATTAGTAATATTTCACTGTAAAATAAAAAAAGAAAAACTGAATATTTAAGAAAAAAATTATAATAAAAAAACTGATTTCAAAATCATGTAAAAAATTTAGGAGCACAGTCAAAAATTTCAGGAACACCTTCAAATCAATAATCAATATCTAATCAAATTAGCCTTCCCAATACGAGGTGATATTTGACTTAAAGTGATTTACAGAGGAATTTTGTTTTTACCTTTGTAATGGCATTTTTCCTACTTTATTACAAGTATGTCATTGTGTATGTCAGTTTATTTTAAAAATATATATATATATATATATATTTTTAAGACTTTTAAAATTTCTAATTAAAACAACAGAATAAGAACAAGTAGAATAAGAAGAATAAGTTAACTGCTAAAATTAATTTGTACTACAGAGGTGCACAGAAGAACTCAAAAGTGTCTTGTAGGTGTATTTTCATGTGTTTAATGAGGCTCAGAGGGGCATGAGTGCAATCAAATTCATAAACTCATGTTGAGATTAATGTTTTAAATATAACAATTTGAATATATAAATATTAAATAATTTAAATAACTTAAAAGATAAAAAATGGAACAAAAATAGCCAGTAGGTGGCGGCAAGTCACTAATTTAATTACTGAATCATTCATTCATTTGATTCGTTCGAACGGCTGATTCAATCAGGAATAAAGCAAGTGACTCTTTATGAATGGAAAATTGATTCATTGACTCACTAGATTCGTTAAAACACACGTTCATTCATAAAGGAAACAGCGCTGTGTGTGAATGGAGATGTGCAGCGGCTCAGTTGTGACTTGTTTCAAATTATTTTTGACAACAAAATAAAGCAAAATCAGGCAATAGTGTCATAGTCAGACAATGTAAGTCACTTCATATTAACTTCTTGTTTATTGAACTGTTGTATTAAATCAATTTCTCATCTCATTTACAAACTCACTTAAAAATCTCAAATTCATTGTGTTTTCACAAAGTTCCATTGTAATGAATGAAGCTCTACACTGCACAATCAGTCTCTTATTTACACTCTCTCTGCACTTTGTGAAAGGATTGGTGAAATATGTCTGTGATACATTACTCAACGTTGAAAAAACACCTAGAATCTCCCCTCAGCGCAAACACAAATATGCTGATGGGGTCAGTCGCACTGCTGCTCCTAAATAGTTTTTCATAGTCGCACACGCAGTAGTTTTCAGTCGTCCTGTGGAGCCCTGTTGAGATTTGGGTTTTATTATGATTAATCATGCAACCCTAGTTTATCGATTTGAACAGTGCATCACTGTGCATCGTCTGACGTCATGAACACATGTAGAATTCATGTACTGTCTGTGGGGCTCTGCTCTTCTATTGTGTCTGTCTGCAGTGTTGTAGTGCCGTGATTGTTTACAGTTATGGTTGCATGTACAGTATTTGATCCAGTGTGTGTGGGATGGAGTCCGATCTCTCCTCGTTCTCCAGGTCATTGACCTCATCAGCGTGAGACGCCGCACACTTCCTGTGAGACGCGTCTCCCACTGAGGGCTCTTACTGTCTCTCCTGTTAAAACTGATGATGTTTACTGTGCCGCTGCCACTTACGAATGAAATATCTGCATGTAAGATCATAAATCACAGCGCGGAGTAAAACACTGTACAGTAGCAGAACCTGAGTGAATGTGATTTACACCACTGATCGTCCCAGTATTATTACTGCTGTCAAGTCTGTCTTGAAGTGTTTTGAGGGATTCAAACTGGTCAACTTTGTGCTCTTTGTTTTATTTTCCATTTTTTTGTTTCAGTTTTAATTGTTACATTTTATTTTAGTATTTAGAAAGCATGTCTAATGAATTAAAATCCTGAAATGTAAAAAAATGTATCAACAAATTGTTAAAAGTTTTATAATTTTTATAATGATTTAAATCCGTTTTCGGGATTAATAGTTCAGTTAAATTGTATTAATCAAAAAGCATGTTTAAATAATTGAAATCATGAAACATCTACAATTTAACAGCAGTTTATTAAAGGTTTAATGAAAATGTAATTTTTAGGCCCTTTTTTAAACTCCTCCAAAAATATATATATGTTTTCTGGTTTTCAATGTAACAGCAATATCAAATTTTAGCATTAAAATGAGGTTTAATTAATTGAAAACTTGAAATGTATACAATTTAACAAATTTATTAAAGATGAACAAAAAAATACATATAATAAAATATTTTTTTTCTTATTTTACAATAATTTATTGATTTAAATATTCCAGAAATTCACTTTTTTTCAGTTTTATTTTTTTTTAAATGGTTAAATTACATTTTGGTAATCAAAAATTATATCTAATTTATTGAAATCATGAAATGTATATAATTTCACAACAATTTATTAAGGATTAACAAAAACATACATTTAATAAAATCGTTTTTTTTTTCATTATTTTACAATAATTTATTGATTTATATCTTCCAGAAATTAACTTTTTTTCCTCTTATTTTTTTCTTTAATGGTTAAATTAAATTTTGGTAATCAAAAATTGTATCTAATTTATTGACATTATAAAATACAATTTAACAGCAGTCAGTTTAAAGTTGATCAAACATGAAATTTTAGGGTTTTGATTTTCCTCCAAATTCGCTGCATACGGTTTCAGTTTTTCTGGATTGTTTTAACGGTTTAATTACACTTAAAGAAAAATGTTTTACTTTTCTCTTATTTATGTTTATTATTATTTGGCTTGATGATTTGGTACAAATTTATTAATTTAATTAATATCCTAAAATGTCATCAAATTAAAATTTGAAATGAAGACTTGAAATGTATATAATTTAACAAAAAATTATTAAAGATTAAAAAAAAATTACATTTAATAAGGTTTTTTTTTTCTTATTTTACAATAATTTATTGTTTTATATCTTCCAGAAAATCTTTTTTTTCTGTTTTATTTTTTCTTTAATTGTTAAATAAAATTTTAATTAAAATTTTAAAATGTATACAACTTAACAACAATTAACGTTTATGAAACATTACATTTTAGGGCCAAATCAAATCAGTTTTGTCCCCCCCCCCCCAAATTCACTGCTTTCTGTTTTAATATTTTTGAATTTTTAAAAATCTTTTATTTAAATTTAATAATTATTTATAAAAAATTATTTTGCAATAATAAAGCCCCAAGAAATGTTTTATTTTTTCTCTGTGGTATTTTTTATTATCTTTTTTGTTAATTATTATTTGGATTGATGATTTGGTATTTGGTAACTTTTTTTAAGTTATTATTTTAATTAATATCCTAAAATGTCATCAAATGAAAACTTGAAATGTATACAATTTAACATCAATTTATTAAAGATGAACAAAAATTACATTTAATAAAGTCTTTTTTTTTTTCTTATATTACAATAATTTATTGATTTATATCTTCCAGAAAATCTTTTTTTTTAATGGTTAAATTATATTTTTAGTAATAAAAATCATATCTAATTTATAATAATCAAATTTTATATAAATTTTAATAATCAAAAAAGGAATGTCTAATTAATAGAATTCATAAAACTTTAATTGAATATTTTAATTATTTTACAATAATAGAGCCCCAAGAAATGTTTTATTTTTCTCTGTGGTCTTTTTTTTTATTATCTTTTTTGTTTCTTATTATTTGGATTGATGATTTGGTACAAATTTATTAATTTAATTAATATCCTAAAATGTCATCAAATGAAAATTTGAAATGAAACTTACGGTGTGTACAGTTAAACAAAAAATTGCATTTAATAAAATGTCTTTTTTTTCGACCATAAATTCTGTTTTGTGCTTTTAATTTTTCTGGATTGTTTTAATTGGTAAATGAAATTTGAGCAATTAAAAGCATGTATAATTAATTTTAAAAGATGCTTATCAAATAGCGTCTGAAATGATGATGATGTGTCTTTTTTTGATGATTTCTAGTCATTATCTTGCTGTTTTTGAGCGCCCGTGGAGCTGAAATGATCCCGTAATGCAGCAGCAGCAGCAGCTGATCTCTTCCACTGCTGACATTTAAAGTCTCAGTTTCCACAGAAACGTGGCTCTTGTTGAGCCGCCGTGAGTCAGAATCTCCCGCAGACAGAGAGACGCGGATAACGAGAGCCGTACGGCGTGGATTCGCTGGAGTCTGCTGATCTTCTCCAGCACATCTTTGCTGTGTTTAGTGTGATCTGTGTGGAATAAAGCAGGAGAGGAAACGTCTCGTTGGGCCGCTGTATTCATCTTTCATTTAAACTTCATCAGATGTGGAGCGTCTCTCAGTCAGAACTGAATTAAAACCCGTCCAGTGAGCGTTTTATCAGATGTGAAGCATTAATACAAACTCCTTCCCCAAATAAATATACACTTACTTATTTAGCAGAGGCTTTTATTCATTGTCATGTAGGACGTCTATAGTTCTCTCTGTGCTTACGGCCCCGTGAAATCCATTTTATTTTTTCCTGTTTTAATTTTTTACATTTCTGGATTTTGCTTTAATGGTTAATTTTGGGAATTTAAAAAGCATGTCTAATTAACTGAAATTATGAAATTTCCATTTAACAACAATGTATTAAACCAAAATATAATTTATATATAATAGTTTAGTTTATATATAATTTATTTATTTGTGTATATAAATACTGATTTTTTAATAATGAAAAAACATGTCTAATCAATTGAATTCATAAAACTTTAACTAACCATTATTTATTTATTTATTTATTTATTTATCTATATACAATTTTGGGGACCTGTGAAATCAGTTTTATTTCTATTTCTCTGGATTATATTTTAATGGTTTAATCAGATTTTAATAATCGAAAAAAACTAAACATCTTATCAGTTGAATTCATGAAACTTTAACTAACCATTTATTTATGTATTCATTTATCAATTTATTTATTTATTTATCTTAGAAATTCAATTTTTTTTTTTTTTTGGATGAATAAAATTTTGATAATCAAGAGTCGTATGCAATTCAGTAAAATTATTAAATGTATACAATTTAACAACAGTTCATTTAAAGTTTATGAAAACTTATGTTTAGGGCCCAATGAAATCAGTTTTGTTTTTGTGGTTGTTTTTTGTTTTTTACAAAATTCAGTGTTTTCAGTTTAAATTTTTCAGGATTGTGCTTTAATGCATAACATTTTAATCAAAAATTGTATGCAATTTATGGAAATGATGAAGTTTATCAAAAATTACATTTTTAGGGCCCATGTAATTAAGTCTTTTTTTTTTTTTCACAAAATTCAGTGTTTTCAGTTTAATTTTTTCTGGATTGCGTTTTAATTGTTTCACAAAATATTAATAATCAAAAAGCATGTCTGCTTAATTGAATTTATAGAACCTTATTTTAATAATTTTTTAAAAAATATTTTTTCAATAATAGAGCCCTAAGAAATGTTTTATTTTTTTTTTCTGTTGTCTTTTTATTTATTTATTTATTTTATTTGGATTAATGATTTAGTACACATTTATTGTTGGTTGGAATTAATTGGTAATGGAATAAAACATATAATAATAAAAAATAATTAATATAATTTATTATAATTAAAATGTTAATTATTAAAATTAAATTTTAATAAAATTAAAAATAAAATTAAAATTATTTTATTTATAATTAATATCCAAAAATGTCATCAAATGAAAATGTACTTGTTTTGGCAAACATTTTAAAAAACAGTAATAACAAAAAACAAACAAAAAAAAAAACAGTAAACCTCTGTTTCAGAGGTTAATAATAATAATAATAATAATAATAATAATAATAATAATAATAATAATAATTTATTATTAATAAATAAATAAATAAATAATTGATCATCGTCATCTTCATCATCATTATTTTATTTATTATTATTAATACTATGATTATTACTTAAAGTACATTGTACTATGCAGTTGTAATGTATTTGTTATAATTTCTTCAAGTTAAGCTGAATGTTTAGATGCAGACGTCATATGTACATAGCAGTTTTTGTGTTGTAATATTCATACCCTACTGCATATTTCCATTTGATTCATTGTACAGTCTTACTTTTGATTGAATCCTCCAGATTGGCCAAATTTGGTGTTATTACTGGATAGTGTGTGCGTTTTGGTCTCTTCAGACGGTCGTTTGTCTGTGTTTAGTCTGCTGAATTGAGCGCGTCTCACACCAGGAACAGACTGTTGGCGCGGGAATGCTGGCACACGCCGACACAAACCTGCTGCTCTACCTGCGACTGACAAACACCTTTGAAACGGATCTTCAGGTCCACTCTGCCCTCTAAACGATGCTTGTGCGGTGCTTTATAGAGATCTGGTGCTCGGCTGTCAGTGCAGCGTTTCTGGTGCTCCTGGGACTCGTCGCGGGTTCAATCAGAGTGCGCGTGTGTGTCGTCTGTGAGACGTTTGTGCGGTCAGCAGTGTGTTTAATGAAAGCGAAGCGCAGCGGCGTCCTGGCCTCCGTCAGCATGTGCGTTTACAGTCAGGGATAAATGCAGACGCAGTGATTCAGAGAGAGAGAGAGAGAGAGAGACGCTGCTCTCTGTAAACCTCTCCATCAGGACCTGTGTGTGTGTGTGTGTGTGTGTGTGTGTGTGTTTATTAGGGCTGGACTGACAATATCAGTTAATCAATATGTGGTTTGATTAGCCAATATAGAGACTTACTATTCCAAAGTCAGTCTTTTAGTCTACGCTGTTGTGTTTTCATGATTTGTAACGCGCCTGCCATACGGTGTTATTTTAGTGTTATTTCAATATTTTTATTATTGCTGGTTTTGTTTCAATTTCCAAAAGTGTAATTTTGTAACATACTTTTGTCTTTTTTTTTTTAATTTATTTCCAGTTTTTAATTTTAAATTCATCTCAATTTAAACTAGACCAATAGTTGATTTAAAAAAAAAAAAAACTCAAACATTCAGAGTAAACACATTTCACCATATAAAAATGAGGTTTTTATCGATATTACTGATTTTAATAATGAATATAAACGTACATCTGTTATTATTAATATTATGAGGCAACACAAACCTGTTTCTTGATTTGCCATGTTACTCATTAGAACAAGTAGAACTGAGAAATTATTATTATTATTATTCGTATTATTTGTAGTTTAAAACAATTAATCGTCTGGTTTTTACAAGCAAAAATCTGCCTTCAAACTTGAAAGAAATAAAAATTTGACATTTATTGTGATAATTATCGATATCAACTGTTATGAAAAAAAAAATTTGACTTTTTTTGTCCATATCACCTAGCCCTAATTTTTGTTTAATTTCATTTAAATTTCCAAAAGTGTAATTTTGTAACCTGCTTTTGTCATTTTTATTTTATTTTATTTATTTTTTTTTTATTTTGAATTTCTTTTTCTTTTTCTTATTTATTTATTTGATTTAGTTTTAGTTTTAATTTGATTTAATTTTAACTTAGTCTCAATTTAAGCTAGACCAATAGTTAATTTAAAAAAAAAAAATAAAAATAAGCTGAGTCATAATTATTACATTTCACCATAAAAAATGAGATTGCTACAATTTTTACCGATATCACTGATTTTAATAATGAACATAAATCCACATCTGCATCCTAACTTAAGCTACTGTCAAATATGTATTTAGAGACAAAAAATGTATTATTATTATTATTATTATTAATATTATCAGGCAATACAAACCTGTTTCTTGACATGAAATAATATTACTCATTAGAACATGTAGCTAAGAATTTTTTTTTTCTTATTACTTTTCATTTATTTTGTTATGGAAAAATGACTGGAAAAGTGTAAAGAATACGAATATGTGAAGTGTTTGTCATGTTCTGACCATAAAGAATAGTTTAAAAACACCATCTGGTTTTTACGACTTTCGCATTGGAGTAAAAATCTGCCTTTAAACTTTAAACTTAAAAGAAATAAAAATGACATTTATCGATATCGACTGATATGAAAAAAAATTATTGTGATTATTTGTTATTATTGCTGTTTTCATTTAAATTTTGTGTCATTTTGTAACATGCATATGTCTTTTTTTTTTTTTTTTTTTATTAGTGTTTTTTTTTTTTTTAGGTTACATTTTTTTTTTAGGTTGAATTTATTTTTATTTCACTTTTTATTAATTGTTATTTTTTATTTTATTTTGTTTTTATTTATTTCCACTTAGTAATTGTAACTTCATCTCAATTTAAACTAAAACTCTTATTATTATTATTATTATTATTATTTATTGAAATTAAGTTAACGATAATAACCCTGCTGCCATTCGGTTATAAGTTGTTACTTTGTTGCTTTTGATGTGAAACAAAGTATCAACTTTCAACTTTCAATTTTTTTTTTTTTTAATTTTACTGCCACTGTTTAAATGATTATATTTCAAAAAATATATTTTTGGAATAATTATATTTTTTAAATATTTTATTACAAATTTTATATAAAACATTTATTTAAATAGGTTAGAATCAGCATAAATCTATGGAAGCACATTTTTATGGAATAAAAAAATAAATAAAAATGCTTATTTTTCATAATTCAGACTTTTTCCTTGCAATTTTAAGAAAAAAATGATTTGCATGATATCAATTCTGAATTGTGCGATATAAAATTTAAATTAGGCAATATCAAATCCAAATTGTGTTAAATTGTATATAATTTATATAGAAAATTAAAAATAAATTTTATAGAATTATATATAAATAATAAATTGTTTATTAAATGCATATTTAAAATATATTAGGCTTTTTCTAAGGCTTTTTTTGGTAAGTTGATTTTATACAGTGTTGAATATTTACGGTAAAATAGCTGATGTGCCAATAAATTAAAATACAAGCATCCTCATTACTGTGGAAACATTAAGGAGATCCTGTAGCTCAAACAGTGTAAAATCATCCGCCAAATCCGTAAATATAAATGTGTCTGGTTAGCGATTCCTCTGTCCTTTGGGGAGTGACCCGGATTCTCCTGACAGGCGTTTGCTGCTGATGCACTGATGTAGTTCATTTGTTTTACTGTCTGTTGAAGCATGAATATGATCCTCTGGCTGTATTTCATTTGCATTTCTTTATTTATTCGTTTAGCAGACGCTTTTGCCCAAAGTGACTTATAATTGAGAATAAAACAAGCAGAAGTGATTCATCTAAACTCTGGATCATCTCCGGAAGGATGATGTTAAATATGCAGCGCGTAGCAGCAGTTTGACTTTTATTTGGTCTGTAAATGAACCATTATGTTCGTTATAGTCTCACTCTTAAACTTGTGTTTGTTTCCTAATGTGGGCCATTAAAAGCTCACGGTGACTTCAGTCTCATCACAGCCCAGCGGACGTCATTCTGACTCATTCTCTGATGTTTGAGCAGCACTCAAACTAATGTTTAAGATTTATGGATTTGAATTGCTTATAAAATCTCCATGCATTTGGATTACACTGTTGTAGCATCAACTAATAAACCTGATGCACATTTGTCAAAAATCATGCCGTAGTTTATTCTAAACTATGGATTCCAGTATTCCAGAATTCACTTCCAGTAAATAATCTTTGATAATTTAATTGCACAGATGATGAGTCTTTGTTGCCGTAGTTTATTATGAGCTATTTGCATCTATTTGATATTATTTAAATTCATTATATTTTCAGAATGCATGTATTTAAATGGGTTAGAATCAGCATAAATCTATAGAAGCACATTTTTGTTACGGAATAAAAA
>JAHKKF010527924.1:0-11136 GCA_019740295.1 Labeo calbasu | reverse complement strand
AACCACTGCATGGATTTTTATCATTATAGGGTAGATGTGTACATACACTGCCAACACACATTAATGTTCAAACAGCATGTAAAAGTGAACTTTGCATCCGATGACCCCTTCAATCTGGCTAAAGTCATACTCAAAGTAAACACAAATCGAATGAAGACACATGGAGTATTCCTATTTTAGTCGCATTATCCAAGTGCAGTATAGACATGCACTGCAAAAAAGGCTTATCTTACTTAGTATTTGTATCTTGTTTCTAGTCAAAATATCTTAAACCAAGATGCATTTACTAGATACGCAAAATAACATTAGCTATTTAGTAGGGCTGTTCAATTTCGAAAATTTTGGAATCAAGTTTGATTCCGATTCCTGGTTCTGGAATCGATTTGATTCCAAGAATCGATTCCTCACTGTTGTTTTTGATTCTTGTTTTTCATAGAGTGGAGGAACCTAATTTCGCCATGACTGTGGGATATGAAGGTCTTAGAAAGTAGCCTAATCATAATATGAAGCTTTATTTTTAAAAATTATGATACATTTCTGTATTTAAATTGTAATTTTGTCTGCATTGCACATAAAATTAGTCACAACGGAGCAGTGGACATGTGTTTATTGCATGAATGGAACAAGGCTCAGTTCAGCTGAATGATGTGTACTTCAATGGTATGCTTTAGGCAAAATTAACAAACTGTACACTGAAACAAAATAACCAGAACAACAACACTGATATAAGAGCTTGTGGTTTATCTGTCAAATCAGATGCGCTCTCGGCCTCTGATCTGTGCTCTCAGTGTTTTCTTTCAGAATTTTCATTGGAAGGTTAAAAATTGCATTTTATTTAAGATGGAAATAGAATCAAGACCCTCGATCATGTCATGATCTATTCTGTCGTGCAGCACTCAAAACTGTGGACAATATAAGGCCGTTTTTTGAATTGGTTCATTGAAACGATCTATCCGAAAGAACCCTTTCGTGGAAACGAATCAGACTTCTAATCACCATTAGCGAGCAAGGCTGCATCCTCAAACTCAGACGTGCTCAGTACCGACTCATTTCATTCAGTTTATTTTTGTGAATTGATGTTCAGCGACGTTTGATGACAACAGCGAGTTGATTCCAAACTTTGGAATTGATTCCCAGCCCATTTTACTTATTTAACTTAATTTAGTTGTTTGACCCTGGAAACAATACTAAATATCTGATGTTGTTTTGCTTATCTAGTAAATGCATCTTAATTTAAGAATTTTTAGATATATTTTGACTAGAAACAAGACAAAAATGCTAAGTAAGACAAGTCTTTTTTTTGCAGTGTGTACACACTATCACACTATTACCGTCATGCAGGACTTCACTGCATTTTGTGACAGGATACACATAAGGCAGTGGTTACCCATTTGACGGCAAACAAAAGAGCATATTTTCAACAACACTATCATCTGTTTGCACGTATAGCATGACAAATAATTAACCGCACTTAAAGCTTTTGTAAAATTAAAAATGAAACACCCCGAACCGTGAAATTCTGGAGGGCACGTCAGATGGCATCACGTGGGGACGTAATGACGTGTAATCGATCTATGTACTATAACATGTAAAACAGGAACATGAAAGGAATATTCTAAAAGGAACTCATGCAAACACCTTAATCATAATATTGTCTTATTCAGAATAAGGTAAATAATTAGATTACTGATGTCCATGTAAACGCAGTCATTTCTGGGGAGTCATGTGCTGTGCTCGATGCTCCATCTTTTCTTGCAGTGAGCAGCCTCGCTTGCTTTTTGGCAGCAACAGCAAGTGCCATGGTTTCTACTGTCCTTTGAACCTTGAATGCTTGGTCAGCAGGCAAGAACTTCAGTTTTTGAAACCTGGGATCCAGAGCAGCAGCAAACAGGGTGATTATGGAGATTCAGGTGTAAACTCCATCAGTCCTTGCTATCTTGCTGTGATCTGTTCTGTTGCATGAGCCTGGAATGACCTGACTGGTGCAGTCTCAAGATCTGGACTCTGTATGTTGTTCTTAAGTTTGTGCACTAGCTGTGCAAGTGCAGAGAGTGTAACATATTGCTGTCCACTTAGAAAGACTGTAGCTGCTTCAAAGGGCTCAAGGACCTAGCTCAGCTTCTCAGTCAGGTTCCACTGTTCAGGTCTGAGATCAAGGTAGTGTTTCTCTCTGGAGTCACTGTTGGATCAGAGAGTGTAGCAGTCGCCGGCCATCTTTGTTCTAGCAGCCTGGACAACATGTGATAGGTGCTGTTCCAGCATGTACATACATTTTGCACCAGCACGTTTGTCTCGGTGCCCATTTGCTTCTGCTTCTCCTTCAACTTGGTGCATGCCAGTTCATTCTTAAAATGTTCAATAAGGCATCTCACAGCAGCCCCACACGGATAGCTTAATGGATCTTTAGAGAGCTTTGTACAACAAAGTTTAGGGTGTGCACTGCACATCGCACTGATGCCCATCCATGCCTTTCTTGCAAAATCTTCGCTGCTGCTACAACATTAGCATCGTTGTCATGAACAACAGCCTTGATTTTTCTCTGGTGGAATGTCGAATTTGGCAGTTACATTCTCAATCCACTAAACACAATATTTGCAGCCGTGTGTCTCTCTTCAAGGGGCATCGTCGTCAGGCAGTGGGACAACATTTCACAATCCTCCCCAACATAGTGACACGTCACCCCCAGATAAGCCTCTGTTCCAACGCTCGTCCATATATCAGTTGTGAGTGCAATGCTGTCAGTCTCCTGCAGGGCTTTCTTCAACTTGCCTTTGATTTAACAGCCTTCATCACGACTAGCAGTTAGTCTCAGGTAATGGTCCTCCGGTCTGTGAGTAGAGTGGGCGTTTTCTGTTAAGATGCTGCAGCATGGACGACGTGCTGATGTGATATGCTAGCTCGATCTTGCAGTGGACACACGCCACAGTGTTCTCTGTATTTTTAGATTTGAAATTATCCCAAACCTTGGACATTTTCTGTCGTTTTCTCCTGTTTGTTTCTTCTCTTTGCTCATCGCCATTGTTATCGCTCCCTTCCATTTTGCAACCCGCTCTAGCTCTAGCCCGTGCCCTCAAATAAAAACACCGTCAAATCATTGCATCTCCTTCCACTTGTGTCTGACCAAAAAAAATATACATGTATCTTAAGTTATTTTACTTGTCTAGTAAATGCATTCTGACTCAAGAATTTTTAGATATTTACACTAGAGAAAAGACAAAAATACTAAGGAAGAAAATCATTTTTTGCAATGTATGTTTGCTAAATTGAAAGGCCAGTTGTCTGACAAGCACCTTAAGTTCTTACGTTCATCGGGACAGCAAAAAAAAAAACACTAGAAGTTAAGTCTAGTCTCGTGGATGCATGCGTAGATATTTTGCCCAGGGGGCATCTGGAATTTTTTTTTGCCTTGTGGTCTTTGAGGCACGATTTTTGTTTGCAGCATCAGTGGCTCCTGCAATTTTAAATGCAGTGTCAAGTCTAAAGTTACTCCATAATTATAGTCTTGTGCTAAACGACGCAACACCACCACATACTCTGTCACAGTCTCTGTTGCCTTCTTCATTTTCAAATCAAATTTACATCTCTGGACAATCTCACTTAGGTGAGGATTAAAATGATTTTTGAGTGTCGTTACCAGCTGCTGATAACTTTTTAACTTGATTTTGTTGGGCTGAGAAGATTTTGCATCACACTATAAGCCTGTGGTCCAACACTTAGGAGAATAGCTCTTTGCTTACCCTCATCCTTGATTCCATTAGCCACAAAAATTTGCTCTAGTATTTCAGAATATTTTTCCCACGATAGAGCTTTTGCATCAAACGATGCTAGGGAGCCAATAGTTCCTGTTCCTCTTTTTTCCTTTTTCTTTTAAGACTCTTTTGTTTCCCCCACAGCCAGTAATCAGCACAATACTATTCTTCTTCTTTTTTTTTTTTTTTTACACATCTTCTCATTCCTTTGTCATCCAGCAGTTTCTGCTTTATTCTTTAAACAGAACCAAGTAACAGACTTGCAAATGAATGACAAACAGCTCACATGGGTATAATTTTATATCAAAGCGATTAATTCACCATCATTTTGAACAATTTCATGAAAAAGGAGGAAAGAGAAAACAAACAGATAACTCCAGAAACTTGCTGAAGATCTGACGACAGCCACCAAATGTATGTAGGTCAAAATTATATTACCAAGCATCTACTACATTTTTTTTTCTACTTCTGAAATATTTAAAAGCAGTTTATATAAGTTAGTTAGTTATAAGGTTTTTTTTAAATACATGTCGTTCCAGTCAA
This sequence comes from Labeo calbasu, assembly GCA_019740295.1. Classification (NCBI taxonomy): domain Eukaryota; kingdom Metazoa; phylum Chordata; class Actinopteri; order Cypriniformes; family Cyprinidae; genus Labeo; species Labeo calbasu. The sequence continues at coordinate 6,844 of JAHKKF010527924.1, read as the reverse complement.
TGAAATGAGTATCTGCCAGAAGCAGACTTGTATCATGGGGATCTTATGTAGATGAGGATATATTACCTCTTGTGGCTGAGACTGTCATGCACTGATGTCAACTCGAGTGCTGAATCGCCACCACTTGTCTTGTTGTTCCATTTGGAAACACAAACACAGATTTGAAAGAATGGTGGGAACCAAACAGTTTCAGGTAGCCAATGATTTCCACAGTACAGGGAAAAATATTATGAAAGACTACTAGCAACTGTTTGGTTTCCAACATTCTTGAAATATCTTCCTTTATATCTAGCAGAAAAAAATAAAACCTGTTGAAGAAAAACAGCATATGCTGTTTAGGTATGTTTTAAAGCATGACAGCTGGTTTGAGGCTGGTTTTAGCTGGTCCTTAGTAGGTCATGAGCTGGTTTAAGCTGGTCTTGAGCTGGTCCTAAACAGGAGCTAAATGATGGGTGACTAAATGACAGATGTGCCATTTTGGGTAAATTAACCCTTTGAGAAAATGACGCTATTTAAAATTAAATTAAGACCATTGCTCATTATTTAAACTTCTGTCTAGTGAAAAGTTCTCAACTTGTGTGATCTTCCTCTTGAAGTGCACAACAAGCAATTTAACTGCAACTATTGCCAATAAATTATCAGCTGCTATTGGGCAGACATCATGGGACAGCATGTAGTCTTTAAGTCTTCTGTGAGTAGAGAGAGGTCATTGTCTTTTTTTTTGAAACCGCAATCACCTAAATCTTATTAGATTTTATTTGATTCATGAGCATTCAAGAAGAAATTAAAGAAATGAAAGTTAACATTATTTAGTAAATGGATATCCACTCTAATCAAATAATTATATAACAGATAGGGCTGTGTGATTTTTGGTGGCTTTTACATAATTAAATCTGCAGATTTCTTATATTTACCCAACAAGCATTACTTACTTTTAAAAACATTATTTTCTAACCTTTTTAAATATATGCATTTTTATTCCTGTCAAGTTCTTACATTTCACCAATAACGGATCTGACTTGGAAGTAGAAGAGTGCCACAGATCTAGTCATCCAACCCCCTCTGAAGCACGCCACGTCGTGTCACGTAACGACACCTCGGGAACCCCCACATACCGCGCCAACGGTTCGGCTCGCCAGCCCCGCCACAAACAAACCCCCCTGGTTCAAACCTCCATTCAGCTCTTCAACCCGGAACCGCCGTCCGTGGCCAGCTGTCGGACGCCGCCCGCGGCCAGCACTCGGACTCCAGCCGTGGTCGCGGTCAGCACTCGGACACTGCCCACGGCCAGCCCTTCGAGCTCACGGCCGATCACGATGGCCAGCGTGCTGGACCCACCACTAGTGTCAGTGCGGGCAACAAACATCCAAGTTGCAGCTCCACCCGCGGCTCGTAAGAAGGGGGCCAAGAAAAAGCGCCGTAAGGACATTGCTGCAATCACTGAGTCAAGTCAAGTGACGGCGGCGTTTCCCGAGTCAAGTCAAGTGACGGCTGTGTTTCCCGAGTCAAGTCAAGCTGCAGCCACGTCTCCTACGCCAAGTGAAGTTGCAGCTGTGTTTACTAAGTCAAGTCAAGTTGCAGCTGCGTTTCCCGAGGCAAGTCAAGTTGCAGCTGCGTCTCCTGAGTAAAGTCAAGTTGCAGCTACGCTTACGGAGTCAAGTCAAGGTGCAGCTGCGTCTCCTGAGTCAAGTTGCAGCTGCGTCTCCTGAGTCAAGTCAAGTTGCAGCTGTGTCTCCTGAGTCAAGTCAAGTTGCAGTAGTGTCTACTGAGTCAAGTCAAGTTGCAGCTACGCTTACGGAGTCGAGTCAAGTTGCAGCTGCGTTTGCTGAGCCAAACCAAGCTACAGCGGATCTGCAAGAGTCAAGTCAAGCTCCAGCGCGCGCTCCAGAGCCCGAGCTGCCTCCAGCGCGCACTCCAGAGCCCGAGCTGCCTCCAGCGCGCCCTCCAGAGGCGGAGTTCTCTCCAGCGCACCCTCCAGTGGCGGAGCTCCCTCCAGCGCGCCCTCCAGAGCCGGTGCCTCATCCAGCGCGCCCTCCAGAGCCGGCCATGCCTTCCCGAACTCCCTGACCCACCATGGCTGAATGGACTGTATACTCGGCCATGGCTTCCTGAACCCCCTGACCCGCCATGGCCATATGGACTGTCTACTCGGCCATGGCTTCCTGAACCCCCTGACCCGCCATGGCCATATGGACTGTGTGCTCGGCCATGGCTCCCCGAACTCCCTGACCCACCATGGCCGGATGGACTGTGTTGCCAGCCTTGGCTCCCCGAACTCCCCGATCCGCCATGGCTTTATAGACTCTGTGCTCCGCTATGGCTCCCCGAGGGCCCACCCTCCCTCCCCAGTGTGTTTGTTACGGCGCGAGTCGCGCCTTAGGAGAAGGGGGGGTAATGTCAGATCCCTGTGAACTATTTTGTGTGTTTTCCCTTGTGTATGCCCATATTTGGACCTTCCGTTTCCGTTTCTTGTTTTTACGTCACTGTCATAGTTCACCTGTCTTCACCTGATTGGTTGTGTCAGTGTATTTAAGGTTTGGTTGTGTATGTCTAGTTTGTCGGTGATTGTAATGTCTTTTTACGTTGTGTTCGCTGGTTCCCTATTGTTTCCTGTTGGTTCCTATTTCCCTGTGGATTATATTAATAAACTTCATGCATCGGGACTTCCTCGCTCCTCCTCGTCTTTCCCCGCACACAACGCCAGCGTGACAATAAGCAAGTCAAGTCATGGGTTCACCCTAAACAAGTCAAGTCATGATAAGTTTCAAGTGAAGTCAAATCTCAGTACTAAAATAAATTTTGCAGCACATTTATTTTTGCACGGAAAAGATTAATTTATACATACATTATATATCTTATTCACATTGCTATATATGAATTATATGCATATCCGTGTTATCTGCGTTAATATCTGAAAATTAAATAAAACTGTTTACACAATTTTTTTTAAATTAAGAAATCCAGTCTAAACAGAAAATAAGGTTTGCCAAGATGTTGGCGCTAAGTTGTTAATGACGGGGCCACATAATAATCCCTCCAAGGCTGAACACACGCTTAACAGGTGCGCATGAGGCAGGCACAGCTAACACCGTCATTGCTATTTTGGCTATTTTGAACAGTAAAGACATTGTCTGCTTGTTCATTCAACAAAACAAAAGGCCCAACGTCTGGAGAGCCTTCTTCAAGCTCCTAGGGGTCACGGTCAGCCTGTCTTCCGGATACCTCCCTCAGACCAATGGCCAGGCTGAGCGAAAGATCCAAGACCTCAGATGGTACCTCAGGTATTACAGCCATGAAGATCAGCACAGCTGGAGCCGGTTCCTCCAGTAGGCCAAGTATACATAGAACTCCCTCAAGCAGAACACCACGGGGCTCACACTGTTCCAGTGCATACTCAGGTGCCAACCTCCCCTGTTTCCCTGGATGGAGGAATCTTCCGAGGTTCCAGCTGTAGACCACTGGTTCCAAGTGAGCGAGAGGGTCTTGGACAGTGCGGAGACACAAGGACTTTACCAGCTCCCGTTGTTCCAATGCCCCAGTCTATTGTCCTGGGGATAGAGTCTGGCTCTCCATGAGGGATCTACGTCTCTACGTGCCTTCGCAAAAAGCTGAGTCCCACTACATAGGTCCTTTCACCATCCAGCGGCAGAGCAACAATGTCACCATCCTACTGGAACTCCCTGCATGGTACCATATTCACCCTGCCTTCCATGTATCCCTACTCAAACCCTTCTCTTCTTCTGCCTCAGGTCCCGAAGAACCGGCAGCACCTTCTTTTCCCGAAGTCATGGAACAGCCCTCCATCTATCGAGTCAGTGAAATCATGGACTCTAGGTGACGGTGCAGTGGTCTTGAGTACCTTGTGGACTGGGAGAGGTATGGGCCAGAGGAAAGATCCTGGGTGGCCAGGGATGACATTCTGGACCCTTCCTTACTGATGGAATTCCACCACAGCCATCCTAATCGTCCCGCAACTAGAAGACGAGGCTGTCCGCAGTGGGGCATCAGGAGTCGCCCCTGGAGGAGGGGGTACTGTCAGGGAGTCACAGTCACCTCAGTCACCAGGGTCACCGAAGTCCCCGCCCCCAACATTCACCAGATCACACTCACCTGATTAATGATTGTCAGCACCTGTCCATGTTTATCATGCTCCCTATATCGTTGTTCACTTGCCTCTGCCTCATTGTCTGGTCTACCATTTTTTTATGTCGTATGTACCTGACTCCTTTCTTGCACATATGCATCGACGATCCTCCAATGACTCCATTCCCATTGTCCTATCAGCTCCAACACTCCACCGGTCCTCAGATTACCTGCAAGTTTAAGATTGCAGTCTTTTAGTAAATTATTGTGCAGTTACCAATTTCTGTAAAAAAACAAAAAAACAATTAATATTTACAAGTATGAGGTCTCATTCTAAATTTAGTCTATCACTTAATTTTTACTTCCATGGTCAACTGCTCTTTCAGCTTGTCATCAACCAATACACCATGCTCTATCCACGTAACCCCAAAGGCTGGATCAAGAAGAGCTGCTTTGACATAAATAGGATCAGAGAAAGGCAGGATTAATTTATTGGTCTCTGGCTGAGACATTTTTACATTGACAAAGATGCCTTTGAATTTTCTTTGCAGTGATATTTGCAGGCTGTGGATTTGGCTGACCAAGTATTGTGCTCCTTCTTTCTGGTTTGCCTTGTGATGGTTGAGGGAGAGAACAAAGGGAATCCACAGCACTTATGGTTACAACTTTCTCTTCCTGTGTGAGATCAGCGGCATCAGCAAAGGGCCTCAGAATGCTGACCAGTTCTTTAATCTGAGCCGTCTCTCTGTGCCCTCTAACATCCAAAACCTTGCACAAAGTTTGGTAGTCACAGCTACACAAGGACTGTCAGAAAGTCAAACAACTGTAACAACAGAAGCAGGGACACACCACATTGGCCAAATTCTGTCTCAAATTCCTTAAAAGAAGTACTTGTGTGAAGCAGAGAACTGATCCCACAACGCTTTGGCCAAAATCAAACTAACAGCCCTGGTCTTTTTAAGATCATCACCAACAACCAGTTGTAGCGTGTTTGCAAAGCACTGTAGTCTTGGTGACTTTTGGAGGTCAATGTCACATTCAGCCTCTCCTCCTCGTCCATTGGCAGGTCGTTCCAAAGTTCTGGGTCATCAAGAAAGTCATCATCCTCTTCTGGTTCAGCTGAACTGGGAGAACATGGTGTGAATGCCTTCTTCATATTTGCATAATTGTTTCAAATTACATGATTAATCTTTTGTTTGATATTTTACTGATCACATATTTTTTCAAACTCGTCACAGATTCTCTCTCCTGAATGTGACCAATTGAAATGGTTGCAAGCTAGTAGATGAGATATTAATGTTATAGCATCTGCTGCAGTGTCCATCCTGTGAGTGGTGATGCCAAGGTAGCCTTATTCTTCTGTCTAACCAGATGTCCACAGTGCCAGATTTTTCAACTGTGGCCATTTCACTTATTAGTTTTGAATGTCTCTGTCATGGACTCAAGGACAAACGAGAGCAGGTAAATCAGCTAAACAGTGATTTATTTAGGATTTCACAAGCTAAACAAAAAGTAGTGCATAAACTCAGGAGAATAGTCAATAGTGGCTTCAAAAGTTTCACAGTCTTATCTGATTGCAGGTAAATGTCCACAGAGAAAGTTACAGAGGAGGAATCCCGAATTACATTCCGAACAGGACTTGAGGACATAGTGATGGGTGGGAGGAGCACCACCCAACAAAGCATCAGCAGCACACTAAGCCTTTTCAAGCCACAGTCTTATCTGATTGCAGGTAAATGTCCACAGAGAAAGTTACAGAGGAGGAATCCCGAATTACATTCCGAACAGGACTTGACACCATAGTGTCAAGTCTTGAGGTGATGGTTCTCCTCAAATTCCCCAATAGGGTACATCTACTTACGCGAAATTTATCAGTGATGATCAATGATCACATTTCTAATAAAAAAACATAATATGCAAGCAAGACCAAATTATGACCAACAGAATAAAGATATTAGTGAAATTGACTATAAAGAAATTACTTTCTGATCTCTCCTTGTGGTTCTTGAAATGTCGGATGAAATTTGTTGTGGTCATCATGTTGTAGATCCTTTCTTGCATGTTCTGCATCTGGCAAAACGTTTTTTACTGGCACAGTCTAGTTCAAAGTCCTTACGGCCAAATGAGATTATTTTTGAAGCTCCGCTATCGTCTGCTATGTTTGGCACGGTTTGAGATTGTGCAGCATTAAAATATACAGATTGGCTGTACACATAAAAATGCAAGGGTGTCATTTTCAGATTTATCCACTCTTGGTCACAGTTTCAAAAATAGTGATTTCTAGAGGTCGACCGATGTATCGGTTTTGCCGATTAATCGGCACCGATAGTTGATTGACGGAGCTATCGGTTATCGGCAAAAATCCATGCCGATAGTTTTTCCGGGTCAGGTCCGTTGCTGGAGCGGCTTAGAATTTCCTCATTATACAACAAAGTCCCTATAGTCTTTGTTATACAGCACGGGAGCAGCCTCTAGTGGCGGAAATCACTGACAGCACGTGCTGTTTGTTTAGACACGTGACACTGCGCGCTGCACAGAGCGGGACACTTCAAAGGCGGATTTAAAACGTTGACAATGAAACATGTGTACAGTATACTGTAGTGCATGTTTTCATGTCATTACAAAGTGATGAATTTGTTGACTAGATGCTGCATTAGTGGAGAAAAGACAGCAGTATACTTTTGCCCGTTTGGTGATCAAATAAAGTCTTGTAGACCGCCGCTTGAACTGAATGCGACGCGTCCAGTGTGTGTGATACCGG
>JAHKKF010527922.1:0-18135 GCA_019740295.1 Labeo calbasu | reverse complement strand
TGTTTCCTTCTGAAGCATCAGTGAGCATTTGAACCTTCTGTAATAGTTGCATATGAGTCCCTCAGTTGCCCTCAGTGTTAAAAAATGGATCTCAAAAGCATACAGTCATTGTTGGAAAGGGTTCAAATACACAAAAATGCTGAAAAACTGAAGAATTTGTGGGACCTAAAAGATTTTTCTGAAGAACAGCAGGCAGTTTAACTGTTCAGGACAAACAAAGGACTCATGAACAACTATTACTAAACAAAATAAAAAAACAGCTGTGGTTTGTTCGGGTAACAAGACAGTGCTATTTGAAGTTACATAAATTCACATTTGTTTAAAAATAACAATGAAGAAGAGTTTATTTATGAATTAACATTATACTAAATTGATTAATTCAACATGAGGGTGGATGATTAATGACAGAATTTTAATTTTTGGGTGAACTATCCCTTTAACATACTGCTCATTAACCAAGTTGCATCTATATCTGTGATTTGTGATTATTTTTTTAATTGCTTAAAAAATAACTACAGTAATACAACAGAAAGAATTTGGAATAATTTTCTCCTGCCAGCAGTTTTGTTATGGCTGTTATTATTAATTGTCGCTTTCTTTTCAGGACATTAGTCATCAAATTCTCAGTAAACACCACGGGTGTAATGATGGTCACAGACGCAGGGGTGGACCTTTAATTTAACCGACCTGAGTGGTTGTTAAAACCTGCCCACTCACAGATCATTTCAAGTTCATTTAGTTTCGGACGATACAGAAAGTGGTGACGTCCGAGTGGGTGAATTGTTTACTCTGTAATTAGCCCGTCCGTCGCCGCCAGTTTGACCCATTCAGGCCGGTTTTCAGGCAGTATGTGAACATGATAGCCAGGCATTATCTCATTGACTATAATCAGCCCATCACGGTGACATGGAGGTACTGCTTCCTCTCAAGTGACTTTTCGTCACTGTTGGATAGTGTCGCTTCAGAAAGATGAGTGATTTATTTGATCTCGTATTTAAAAAATGTTTTCTCATCCAGATGTCGGTTTCACCGACGGTGTTTGACTAATCTGCGTAGATGTCAGCTCAGTGTGTCGGCTTGCTGCTCTGACTGCTGTCGCGCTTCATTGGCCCTCTTCCCCCATGCGTTCCCAAGAGAAATGGCCCCATTCCCATCCTCATCCAGCCGGAGTGAGAGCTGCCTTTCCTTAAGGGAGAACACGTGTGGAATGGGCCGTACCCGCAAGAGGGCAGACATCTTGCAGAACGGCCCCCTCTCAGCCCCTCTGGTGCAGCATTTGGGGGTCGACGGATGGTGGAGGAGTTTGACTTAGACAGCTACTGTGTTTCATCCCAGTAATGTTGCTATGCTGAAAATAGCATCGTGTACGTTATCTGTCTTTTATTGCCTCCGTGGTTCACTGAGTGCAGGAAACCCTCGGTGTTATACCTCAGCACTGTTGTGCAGTTGTCTGCGCGTGAAAACGTCTTCACAAATGAGCGTGCAACACTCTGAAGCACCGAACGTGCTGTGGCTTCGGTTTGTTTATCTTCCACAAATGCTTGCTTTTTGTTTTTCCTGCTCGTGTAAAATCAACAATGCAGCAAAATGTGCGTTTGTTATAATGAACGACTATTAATGAATCTTTTGATAGCAAAAAAGATTAACTGGAAGCCTTTTTTGTGTTTGTTATTGTTTTTCCCCTCCATGTTGGAGTCCTCTGCCAGTGAGAAGAATGCTGCACAGATGGCACGCTATGTAAACTGTCAGCCGTATGCATGCTATACACACACACACACACATACACACACAGGCTGTGTTTTTACCTGGCATACATCCCAGAATTGATCCAAGAAAGGAATGAAAAATGTTCTTCTCCTTTTAGCTAGGTTAACTAGGTAGCTGGCCATATTCCTATGTATATACATAAAATGTATAGGGAAAAATGTGTATTTATATTTTTCCTATATACATCCACCTTTTTCTTCAATGCGGAAGTAAGCCTATGGATGAGACTTCTGGTTCAGTGAAATAATAGGGAAATAATGAGAAGAATAACATTGTGTACAGTAAACTGTAAAACCGTTTGCACTACAAAACCAGTGTGTTCATAATTAAGATAATACATTAGAATAATATGTTAAGTCACACCAATTTGCAATATCAAGCAGCAAAACGAGCTGTTTTGTACAGATAAAAATAGCTGGACACAGATTAGACTGGAAGCCAGAGGGCAGTGTGGGAAAATATTTATAGTACAAAAAAAGCAACACATCGTTACAAAATATGACACAAAAAAGCATATAAATCACTTGTTTTTCTAAAGTAAAACTGTCCAACAGCGACACCAGCAGATCAAATTACAGCAGGAGTCCGCATCTCTCTCACCTCCCCTGAGCCCACTGAGTTTTAACAGACGCCCTAAAGCATGCAGTGAATTTTGTGGGGGTAATTGAGAATTAATGGGACAAAGTCACATGAGAGAAGGACATTATATGACTGGATATGACTGGTTAAGATCAGCTGTGATTGGTTCATAAATAAAATCCCGTCTCTTGTGTCCGTGCTCGTTCCACATTTCGCAAATCAGTCTGAATGAACAATATTATGGCCAGGGGTGCACCTGGAGATTTGTTTTGGTCCTCACACTACACATAGTGTGACCCATTCAATATGACTATAAAAAATAAATTAAAAATAGTGATTAATAATATTATTGCACTTTTAGATGCAAAAAAAAATAAAAATTAGATGCTAATATATATATTTTTTTTTCAATATGAATTTTCATTATTTTCAAACTTAAAATCATCGAGCTTTTATTTTGGTGGGTTGCCAGTAAGTAAGTAAATGCACTGCTGGGTTTAGCGCTGCCGTTTGAAGAGCGTCAGTGAGTAAAATGTCAGAGTTTTGCGGTTTTTGAGCTTTGTAAATGGCAGCGGATAACCTAGATTTATGCTTTCAGTTCAAATAGAAATCAGCATTACAGTCTGTCGATCTAAAATGGTAATTATAAAACGGATAGTTCCCGTCCTTGATTCTGATTGGTTGAGCTGCTTTCGAAGCTGTTGTAAATTACAATACAAACATACACCTTTGTTTATGTTTGTGTGTTGCTCGGCAAAAACAACCGTTTCTGAGGAACTACAATAAAGAATAATGTTTTTATTAATATGATTACACTTTATTTGCTCTGTTTTATTTTGTGAAACCTTACTACATATATGGAATAACCGTTTTATAAAAGCAATAAACCCCATGAAGCTGTGGTTTACAATGAATTGCGCTTCACGTCATGCCTAACAACGCCCCTTAGCTGTTAGAAATTCTCTGTAAACCATGGCTTCTTGGGGCTTATTGCTTTATTGCGCAACAGCTGTCAACCAGGTCAGTACGTAAATGAGTGCTTTGAACTTATTTACACAGCACATTTCTTATTTTGGGCTCGCATGAGCACCTGCCGACTGATTATGGCGTCAATGGAAATACTGATAAAAGACTAAGTAAAAACTCACACACTTGTTGAAATTAAAGGTATATTACCGCTAGGTATATCTTACCTAAATCTTATTTATTCAGCTTCCAGAAATCCCAATTTCAAACAATGTACCCTTATGACTGGTCCAGGGTCACAAATATATAAGAGTTTAAATAAAATATATTGTTTAAATTGTTAGTGCCTTGAGTTGTTGTTTTGGAATAAATGTAAAATGCTTAAAAACACTAAACTGATGAGATTTATACTTGGCTTTATTGATTACATTGTTAATGTAAAAATACAAAATAGATTTTTATTCTAGTAGTGAAAGTAATGTTTATTTAACCAAGAAAATGTGACTGGGACATGAATTTACATTTAATTACAAAAAAAAAAAAAAACATGTGAGGACTTTGCCTCCTCATTTCAGAGCACCACTGCACTCCACTGATGTATATATCCTTTTTGAGGAATTTTTCCAGTGCTGGGAATGTGGAATAATTGCGTCAGCTGTCATTGATTCATGGGGGAGTTGTTGTTTAATTATGTGTTTGAAAGGAACATTAGGAGCATTAAGAGAAAATTGCATGAGCCTACTAAATATACATTGCATAAAACTATATAGGAAATGTATTTATTTATAACTTTTGTGTGTGTGAACCTTTCCTAATGATATTTTCACACAACATAGTTAAACACAAACTCCCTCCTGGATCAATGACGGCTGATGCAATTATTCCACATTCCCCGCGCTGGAAAAATTCCTCGAAGAGGAAAATATTTTACTGGCACTTTACGCTCCAAGTCCTCACTGTGCTTTGTTAGGTTATCTTTTTCTGTCCAGCGCTACCATATGTGTGTCCGTGTGGGCTCTTACACTCCAGCGGCTGTGTGTTTTTGTGTGTGTGTGTGCTCAGAGCACACACCGGCAGCCCTGTCACTGTTTGCCGTTTAGCACTCAGTGTGAGATCAATGAATGGTAAACACTCACAACTCTGTGAGTCCCCAATCAGTAATTGAGTAGGTCTCCCAGGCTGATCCGCTGTCCTCCCTCACATCCCTGTCCTTATCGCTCCATCTTTCCCTCACCTTTCGGTCCTACAGGGAGCAACACAATCTCTGGGCTCTTTTTTCTTTTTAGGCCTCTGGAATCGATCACAATTTCTCCCGATTGGAAGTATTGTATTGTTTGAATTATGAAAGCAGGATTTCAAGTGTCTGGATGTTTCAGCTCGCGCTGTGAATGCGATTCAAAATGCGTTTCGCTGCTGCCGCCGGCCTCTATTTTAGTCCTATAGATTTATTCCTTTTCCCCGTCTCATCCCATCACCCCGAGATCAGTCACCGTGGCCTCCGGCTCCCCACGGCAAATAGACAGGGGCGAATCGATTAATTGATTTCGGAATCAATTAATTGAGCCATTAAGGCAGGCATATGCACAGAGCATGAAATGAGATCTTTAAAACAGCACATATGGCCACCAACCGTGCCTTGCCTCAACCTAAAGACCCGCCGCATTCCTTCCTATACTTTTATTGAAAGAGCAGTAAATGGAAAAGCATATTTCCAATTATAACACCCCAGTTGTCTCTTCTGCAGAGGGCCGCTTGCCTCACGACGCCATTAAACCGAGCCTCCCGCAATAGGAAAAGTGCAATTTTGTTAAAGCAATAAAGACGGCGCACATCTTGTCAGTTTTACATTGGATGGTTTACTACACTGCTTTAGCGTTTTATCTTCCGTTTTTCTTTGTTCTCTGCCTTGAGGAGTGGGTGTTCTTTTGTTTATGACTTGTAATAACACAAGACAGATTGTTTTTTTCCCTTCCACTTCTGCAGCCTTTCATGTATTGAAAAACTAGTATTTTTCAGGAGCTCTCTCTCATGTTTTTCCCCCCACCCTTGCGTTTCAGTCGGGTGAGTATATCGTGCCGCCTGTACAAACGTTATGATGACACGATATTCGTATTTACAGTCCCTGCGAGCCTTTCTTTATTCTTCATTTGAGCTTTGCTTTTTTGACTCTTTCTGTTGCCGCTTTTGTCAGAGTAGCCCTGAGCGCTGCCTGATTTAAATAACAATGCCACACACGCGCAGACGCGCGGTCCGTTCCGTTGCCAGTAATTCCAGTGAAGCTTGCTTTAACAGTCCTGAGCATCTGTAATGTCAGAGAGGCAGTTGTTACACTGGGATTCAGTCATTCTTTTGTTCCAGACAATATGATTTCCAGAGCGCTTGAAGCATGACAGGACAGCTGCAGCAAGCAGAAAGTTTAAAAAATATCTCTGGGCATAACTGCAGGCTCGACGCCGAGCCTCCTGTCCCTGGCACAAAGGAAAATAAATGCACATATATTCACATACATGTGCACATGCTTACGCTAACACACATAATGGGTGAATTACATTCAAGTGAGCACCACTACGGCCTCACTCCAAAGGGCAGAACACTTGAAGTAAAGTTTGGTGTTGCGAAAATATACATTTATGAGAGCAGAATCATTCATTGTGAATGAACTGTTCTTTTAAACTGAAGTAAATTGATTCAGTTCACAAAATTGATCTGAATGATTCATTAATGAATTCTTGAATGATTCACTTCTCATGTTCAACTCACTGATTCACATCTGGTTAGCATCTCACTGAAGGAGAATATTATATAGTATTATTAAGTAAATAATAAATGTAAATATAATAATTTTATCTGTTCATCACATATGCAGTATGACTTCAAGTGATTTAAAATGTACGCTACCATTCGAAAGTTTGCTTTCAAGGGTGCATTAAATTGATTAGGAGACTTTGTTACTAAAAAAAAAGTAATTCAAAAAATATTTTTGTTGTATAATTTAATCAAATAGTCCTTTAAAAAATGTTTCACAAAACATTAACATGTTTTCACAAAAGTAGTGTCTGTTTTCTGCATTGATAATGACAAAAATGTTTCTTAGGCACCAGATCCACATATTAGAATGATTTCGGAAGGATCATGTGATCTGAAGACTGGAATAATAATTAGGGTTGCCAGGTTTTCACAACAAAACCCACCCAATTGCTACTCAAAACTAGCGCAATTGCGCCGTTAAAAATCATGTTAAGGGGAAAAAGTTCTTGTTCTCGTTTTTGTTGTTGGGGTTCCACTAGTAGGTTTGTATTTCAGGGGATAAATTTGACATTATTGGGGTCGCTTTAACCTGCGGACATCAAAACAAACCAACGGCAACAGTGTTAACAACATAGCCCAATTCTACGGGAAAACCGCAGACTTGACAACACTGGTAATGATGCAGAAAATTCAGCTTTGCCATCACAGAAATAAATTACATTTTAAAACCTATTAAAATTAAAAATAGTTGTTTTAAATTGTTATAATATTTCACAATATTACAAATTTTTCTGTATTTTATTTATTTATTTATTTTTTAAGATTTTCCAAAATACAACACACAACAAACAAACAACATTGTATCAGACCTCACATGTACTCACAAAGAAAGAAAGAAAAATAAATAAATAAATAAATGAAAATAAATACGGAAGTAGAAAAATAAAATAAAATAAAATTTAAATAAATAATAAAAAAAAAATACCTGTATTTTTGATCAAATAAATGCAGCCTTGCTGAGCATAAGATACTCTCTGTTTAAGGATGCTTCATTAAATCTTCATTATTTAGAAATGATCTCTTTAAGAGAAAGTATGGTTTAAAACAACATGAAAGCAAATAAATGATAACAGAATTGTAATTTTTGGTTGAACTGTCCCTTTAAGGGCACAAAAATGCCATTTGGAAGTCCACTTTTCCACAAAGCATCAATGTAGCATCTGTTTTCTACATTGGTAAGAAAAATGTTTCTTAGGCACCAGATCCACATATTAGAATGATTTCTGAAGGAACATGTGACACTGCAGACTGGAGTAATAATCAGGGTTGCCAGGTTTTCACAACAAAACCCGCCCAATTGCTACTTAAAACTAGTTCAAAACTAGCCTAATCGTGTATTGAGGGGGGTCGCCCACATTTAAAAAAAAGAGATTCCACCAGTAAATTTGTATTTCAGGGGCTAAATATGATGTTTTTTGGGGTCGCTTTAACCTGCGGACATTAAAAACAACCCATGGCAACAGTTTCAAAGTAGCCTTATTCCCGCGGACTTGGCAATAATGCTGAAAATTCAGCTTTGCCATCACAGGAAAAAATTACATTTTAAAATGTATTAAACTGGAAAATAAGTATTTTAAATTGTAATAATATTTCAAAATATTGCATTTTTTTCTGAATTTTTGATCAAATAAATGCAGCCTTGGTGAGCATAAAATATATTCTTTTTTAAGGATGCTTCATTAACGCTTTATTATTTAGAAATGATCCATTTAAAAGAAAGTATGATTTGGAACAACATGAGAGAGAGTAAACGATAGCAGAATTGTAATTTCTGGTTGAACTGTCCCTTTAAAGGCACAAAAATGCTATTTGGAATCACCCACTCCGAAAGGCAGACAAGTTGAAGTAAAGTTTGGTGTAGTGAAAATGCATATTTATGAGAGCAGAATCATTCATTGTAAATGAATCATTCTTTTGAACTGGATCTTTTTAATGAATAAATTGATTCAGTTCCCAAAATTGACACGAATTGAATGATTCAACTCACGAATGAATGATTGGCATCTGGTTAGCATCTCACTGAAGGAGAATATTATATACTCATTATTATTAAGTAAATAACAATGTAAATATAATAATTATTGGTGAATAACAGCTTTCATTTTGATCTGTTCATCACACATGCAATATGACTTCAAACGATTTAAAATGTACACTACCATTCAAAAGTTTGGGTTCGGGAAATTGGGAAATTAAGAAATGATCAATTTCAACAAGGGCGCATTAAACTGATTAAAATACATTGTTACTAAAAAAATTATTCATATATTATTTTCGTTGTATAATTTAACCAAACAATACTTAGAAAAATGTTTCACATGATGTTTCCACAAAAGTAGCATCTGTTTTTAACTGATAGAAAAAAAAAAGTTTCTTGAGCACCAGATCTACATATTAGAATGATTTCTGAAGGATCATGTGACACTGAAGACTGGAGTAATGATGCTGATAATTCAGCTTTGCATCAACAGAATAAATTACATTTTAAAACCTATTAAATTAGAAAACAGATATTTTAAAGTGTAATGATATTTCATAATAGTACTCTTTTTACTATAATTTTCAACAAACAAATTAAGCCTTGCTGAGCAAAAGATCTCTCTTTTTAGGATGCTTCATTAAAGCTTCATTATTCAAAAATGATCCCTTTGAAAGAAAGTATAGTTTGAAACCACATGTGAGGGAGTAAACGATAGCAGAAGTGTAATTTTTGGTTGAACTGTCCCTTTAAGGCCACAAAAATGCCATTTGAAAGTCGCCCACTGACACACAAACGTACACATGAGAGAAAAATAGAAAGCAAAGTCTCCCGCTGAAATACTCTCTCTAGCTAAGTCATATAAATACAGACAGACAGAGAAACACACACACACGTACACACACACACTCAGGGCTAGGCCGTTTTCTCTCCCAGGCAGCAGTCCAGACTGAGAGGCACATAGTCGAAGGAAGCAGCCAGCAGTCATGCGTGGCCAGAGAGAGCGAGAGAAAGCAAGATATAGTGAAGCAGCCATGCCATATTTCACCCACGGCCCCAACCCCGGCACAGACAGCATTACAAACCATGCCTCAAACGTGTGTGCGTGTGTGCGTGCTCTACATATGTTTTTCGTATCTGCCTGACAAAGGGCGGCAGGAACAGGTGGTAAAAGTTTTCACCAGTTATATTGTTAAAACAAGGCTTTGGGTCTGGCACCCCGGGAACGCCTGGAGGTGCAGGCACGCCAGACTGTACCTCCTGACTGCAGCGCTGCCATGGTCCAAGTTCGAAAAACACATCAGTGGCGCGGTCAACACCTGCGTGCGAAGACAGCTGGTTTTCTGCAACTGAAAGGCGCATCTTCGCTTGTGTTTGTTTACAGTTGGCGCATCAGACTTACTGACTGATATTCCCTGATTTCTTTTCCTTTTTCCCCCACAGCAGACAGACGATTCAGCACAGACAGACAGCCAACAGCAAACACAGTCATCTGAAAACACAGAAAACAAAACGCAGCCCAAGAGGCTCCACGTCTCCAACATCCCCTTCAGGTTCAGAGATCCAGACCTCAGGCAAATGTTTGGCGTAAGTACCTGTTTTCTCTCTTTTTCTTACTTTCATAGCATACAGCAGACAGTGGCCATGCCAGCGCAAGTGCAGCTAGGGTGCGAGGAGTGTGCTAACGCACTGTTCTCCTACTTGTCGAATGGTATTTGAAGTTTGGGTAGCACAGTCTCTAAGTTTTGTTTTGGTAGCTCCATAAGGGAAGCAGCAGGCTTGCTTCACTGGTATAACTGAATTATTTATCTGAATATTGAATGGGGAAAAAAAGAATATATATATATATTCTTCTTTTCTATGCCAGAAAAGTGTCTAATATGCTGTTTTATTATCAATGTTAAAAACACTTGCTGCTTAATATTTTGTTGCAACTTGTGTTACTTTTTTCAGGGTTCTTTAATAAATAAAAATTTGAAAAGAACAGCGTTTATTTAAAATAAAAATCTTTTGTAACAATACAAACTACCATTTAAAAGTTTGTGGTGAGTAAATTTTTATTCTTTCTATTTGTTTTAAAAGAAATTAATACTTTTATCAAGGATGTTGATCGGTTAACAAAAGGTTATGGCAAAGACTTATACTTTTAGATTATTTTGAATAAATGCTGTTCTTTTTGACATTTTATTCATCAAAGAATCCTGAAAAAAAAATTGCAGGTTCCAAAAAAAGCTGCACAACTGTTTCCAACACTGACAATAAAAGTAATAAATCAGCATGTTAGAATGATTTCTGAAGGATCATGCGACATTGAAGACTGGAGTAATGGCTGATGAAAATTCAGCTTGGCATCACAGGAATAAATTATATTTTACGATATATTAAAATAGAAAACCATTATTTTAAACTGTAATAATATTTCACGATATTACTGTTTTTTCTGTACTTTTGGTCAAATAAATGCAGCCTTGATGAGCATAAGAGAATATGGGTCATTTTATGGAAATGTCCATTTTTCTATCCCTAGCCTTTACAGAAATATTACACTTGAAAAACACTTTAGGATTACAATTTCTTTATATTTTAAAATGAAACAATATGTAATTTGAACAATTACACCTTCTTGAGCCATTAATGTGCCAATATTTGTTTTTAAATTAATTCTATGGAATTCCAAGCACCACAAAACTGCTCTTCCCCACAACTATGTACAGAGGGAAAGTGCTTTATTTTGAGGTCAAAAACAGGTTTTTCCCACTATTTAAAATACAATCATGTATTCATAACTATTCATATGATATAAATGGCATAAAAAAAAAAACGAAATGGCAAATAAATATTCTAAAACATATAATAAAAATAGCGGTCCCCTGTGTCACTGGTGCTACCGTTT
The DNA here is from genome assembly GCA_019740295.1 of Labeo calbasu. Classification (NCBI taxonomy): domain Eukaryota; kingdom Metazoa; phylum Chordata; class Actinopteri; order Cypriniformes; family Cyprinidae; genus Labeo; species Labeo calbasu. The sequence continues at coordinate 7,144 of JAHKKF010527922.1, read as the reverse complement.
AACATAATTCATTTATTTTGAAATAAAAATCACACTGGTAACATCACTTGACTTCCTTCTTATTCCTAAAGATCTATGAAAGAAAAGGCTCATGTTAAGTCCACTGTCCCTTTTCAGTTATCAGAAATTTTCTCATTTATCTCATGATTTCATATGAAGCTTTTAGATGAAGTCACTGGTGTGACCTACTTTGTTGTTAGGGAACTGGAAATAAAAAAAAAAAAACTACAACCTAGAATTCAAGCTGCAATTTTGTAAAATGCATTTTTCATGAAAATTGTCACTGGTGTTACCTTCCTTATGTTTAAATGTTAGAAAAATAAATACATTTTAAGACATTTTGCCATACCAGAAGTTGACATTTCTGTAGAATTGCCCATATATAATATATATAAGAAATAAAGTAAAACTAATATTCTACAAGGATGCATTAAATTGGTTCAGTGTGTCAGTAAAAAAAAAATAATAATTCTGTTCTTCCTGTTCATTAAAAAATTGGGACAAAAAGATTATGTAATTCCACATAAATATTAATCAACACAAATGTTTTCAACATTGATAATAAGAAAAATATTTAACGAGCAGCAAATCAGCATATCATACTGATTTCTGAAGGATCGTGTGACACTGAAGACTGAAGTGACGATGCTTAAAAAAATACAAAATTCTTAGAAATAGGGAGTTGTAGATTTTATTGTTATTTTTAACAGTTAGATTCACAGTATCACTATTTAGCTGTATTTTTTTTATAGAAATCAAGTGCAAAATCAAAATGAAGATATCTGATATCTGTTGTGGCTCTATTTTTGACTAAAGGACGTTTTTCAGAAAAAAAAAAAAAGGAGAAAATGACCCATTAAAAAGATAAATAACTGGTGATTTTTGAAATGACGAAAGCATGTAGCTTAATGCAGCTTAAACTGAAGAGTATTTTAGGTGTAAAAACGAATTTAGACGATGTCTGATCTGTGTTCTGTTCTCTTTCCAGCAATTTGGTAAAATCTTAGATGTTGAAATCATATTTAATGAACGAGGATCAAAGGTACGTTTGTGACACACTTCCTCTGCATGCTCTCATTCTTGACCAATCAGAACAGTGAGTTTAGAAGCATAAATGAACAGGATGTTTATTCAGAAAGCGAGAATATCCAGTGATGAATTAGTACCTGTACTGTACAGAATAAATGCTTGTTGTAGTCATGTTAACGTATGTAATGCAATCTCATATCAGCTGCTGTGCTAGAGTTATTAGTGCCCTGTTCAGTGGAGTGTGTGGAAATGTGTTTGGCACTTGTCTTTGTTCAGTTACGGTGTCAAATGAAGAACATTCTCCACTGAGCTCCGTAATTGACAGCGTTATTCAGTGTTATGACACTTAGCATCATTCCTGTGCACAAACAATTTTCTTTATTGAAATATGAATTATGTTCTTCTGTTCCAGCTGGGGGAGATAATGATGCATGTTAACAAGTTCTGTAGTTCACAATCCTTTATCATTTGTCTTACCAGTTGATTTTTTTGGTTTCCTTTATAATGACTTTCCTTTACGTTGCATTATACAGTGTTAAATGACGAGATTTTTTGTATTCCACTTTTAGATTTTGTTAAGGCTAAGACTTACTAAAGGTATATCCCTTTGTTTGGTTTTTCCCTCTCTTTTTTGGTTTCGTTTAACAAGTGGCTTTACGTTCTTAGACGTGCTATTTCATTTCTCCTTAGAGGTTCTAAGAGAACCCGTAAATTATGGTTAATCTCGATGCTTTGCATGGTGCAGGAGAAAAGAGGAGGAGAAAGAGAGAGGGGTAAATGCAGCAGCAGCTGTTTTTGTGTGTGAGAATGGCAGAGGTAGAGCCACAGTGGATTTCTTGGGTGTATGACTGAATTAATAATGTGCATGTTGTTCTCCCCCCTCCCCTCTCCCACCTGCATGCAGGGTTTTGGTTTCGTAACTTTCGAAAATAGTGCCGATGCGGACAGGGCCAGAGAGAAATTACACGGCACGGTGGTAGAAGGTCGTAAAATAGAGGTGCATGTAACAAATATTTCCCTTCTCAATTGTTTAATTTTCTTTCTGTTTGGTTTGATTAATTTTGTTTGTTTGTTTGTTTGTTTGTTGTTGTCGTTCTTGATTCTGTTTTGTGTGTCAGTGTGTGCCTCACTCTCATCTCACTATTTTAGACGCATCACTCGTCTTTTTCCTGTGTGTGCTCCTCTCTCTGTCCCTCTTTCCCTCCCTCCCTCCCTCCCCACGTTGTGTCCCTAAAACGTTTCAGTTATTCTAAGATCTCAAATCAGATGTAATACGGTGCTCGCCGTTATCTAATTGGTTTGCTTTTGTTGGCATTCACTTGTGTTTATTCAGTTCTTTTCTGTTCTTTTACTTGTTTTTTTTGTTTTTTTTTCTTCTTTCTTTTAAAGCATATTTTGGCTTAATAAGCAAACGGGTGCAGTAAGTCATCAGGCAGAGTGCAAACAGCATTTGTGTTATGATAGCCACAGGCCTTATTGCAAAGTTGACGAGGGATCTGCGCTTAAAGCGGCCCGGAGCCGGCAGCGCTTGTTAATTGGCCTGAAGACGCTGCTATTAGACGGAGCTGCTCTCAAACACAAGCCTTTTAAATCTACAGCTCAAATTGCACTTACTTTACAGTCTAGAACAGTCACTGAAGGTGAAACAGCTAAAGTGAACTGCAGGTGTGCAACCAAAGTGGGCATCTTCCTAGCCGGTTCCCATTTAACAGTTGTGCTTCTTTCCTTAATTGATTTTCTTTTTGTTTTCAATTTGAAGAGTTATTCGGATGTGGTGCCGTCTTTCAGTAAGATGTTGCCTATTTTGCCTTCTCATTTTCCCCCCTTTTCCAACGGTAGCTGGTAGGCCCCTCACCAAACTCGCTAAGCGTGGTAACAATACATAGACACGCGGGCGATGGCGGCGAATGGTAAGTGGAGAGCGCCATCTGCCATTTCACGAACTCCGCGCTGATACCTCGTGACTGTTTTTTGACTTGATGTTGAGTTTCTTGATGCTGTTTTCTCTTGGTACGCGTGTTACTTGAGTGAACATTTAGCTTCCTGAGAGGCTCTGATTGGATTGAACTGAATCGTGCGCATCCTACTCAGATTCTGAACTCCATGATTATGTTAAATAATGCACCCTCTTTTTATATCCTTTGTTAGCTGTCCTTTCGGCTTGAATGATTTTCTTTCGTTATTACTTTTGTTTTGGTTCTTTTCCTTTCTGATTCTTATTCTTGTGATGAAGCACAAGGCTCTTGGAGTGTTGAATGCTAAATGTTGCTTTGTTTTCCGACTGTTCCTCAACTCTGAATGTTTAGTGTATGTTGCGCAGTGCCAGACGTTTTTCTTTTTTTCTTTCTTTCCATTCCTACGTTTCTTTTCTTTTAACCTAATCGTTCCCTCTTCACTGCATGCCGTCTCATATTCGATGCCTTTCATTTGTTGAGTGCATTTTGTGTGTTTTTGTTTTTGTTTTTCTCTATGTATTCCTTCAACTTGATCATTTTTTTGATGACGCATGCTGACGAGTCTTTTTATGATGAGACTTTTGCATATATTTTTTTTGCTTTATGTGTCTTACCACTTTTCTTTAACTGTTTGTTATGATCTGTAATCATTTTGAAAATCTTCACTGTAATGCATGCAGTATTTGTTAAAGCAATATTTTCAATATTTACAGCTGTAGCTTTAGTATGTTTCTCGCTCACACGCTTCTGTTTGTGCTCAGGTTAACAATGCAACAGCACGGGTAATGACGAATAAAAAGACCGTCAACCCATATGCAAACGGTAAGAACAAGTTTTAATAATATTGTGAAACATCATACAGCTTTCTATTATGTTGTGATGGACTGATATATTAATGTAAGTTCAGACATAATACTGTGTGTTATTTCAGTAAACATGTAATATTTTGAGTGTAAAATAAAATAAGACCACTAGTAAAATGCTTCTATTTTTTTTTCTAATTTATACCAGTGTATGAATTATGTCAGTTTAAAACTGAGTAAAAAGATTAATTGATATTCCTTTAAAGGGATAGTTCACCCGAAAATTACCCCATGATTTACATTTACACAGTGTATACATTTGAGGTCAAGGGTTTACATACACCTTGTACAATCTGCAAAATGTTAATTATTTTACCAAAAAAAAGAGGGATCATACAAAATGCATGTTTTTGTTTATGTGGTACTGACCTGAATAAGATTTTTCACATAAAAGACGTTTACATGTAGTCCACAAGAGAAAATAATAGTTGAATTTATAAAAATGACCCCGTTCAAAAGTTTACCTACACTTGATTCTTAATATTGTGTTGTTACCTGAATGATCCACAGCTGTGTTTTTTTGTTTAGTGATGGTTGTTTATGAGTCCCTTGTTTGTCCTGAACATTTACACTGCCTGCTGTTCTTCAGAAAAATCTCACAAATTCTTTGGTTTTTCAGCATTTTTTGTGTTTGAACCCTTTCCAACAATGACTGTATGATTTTAAGATCCAACTTTTCACACTGAGGACAACTGAGGGACTCATGTGCAACTATTACACAAGGTTCAAATGCTCACTGATGCTCCAGAAGGAAAAACAATGCATTATAAGCTGTGGGTGAAAACTTTTGAACAGACTGAAGATGTGTACATTTTTCTTATTTTGCCTAAATATCATATTTTGTTTATTTATTACTGCCCTTCAGAAGCTACAGAAGATACTTACGTGCTTCCCAGAAGACAAAATAAGTGAAATTTACCCTGATCTTCAAATTCTAAAAGTTTTCACCCCCGGCTCTTAATGCATCGTGTTTCCTTCTGGAACACAGCGCTGGTTTGAACCTTCTGTAATAGTTGCATATGAGTCCCTCAGTTGTCCTCAGTTTGAAAAGATGCATCTCAAAATCATACAGTCATTGTTGGAGAGGGTTCAAATACACAAAAATGCTGAAAAACCAAAGAAATTGTGGGACATGAAGGATTTTTTGAAGAACAGTGGTCTTTTAAACTGTTCAAAATGCCTCCTGAAATGAATCGTTGCATTTGTGTAAAAAAAAATTCCATATTTAAAACTATAAAACGTAACCTCTAGCTTCCGCTAACTGTCACAGAAGTGCACAGGAGAGAGTAAAACAAAACACCAGTCACAAATTAGAAGTACAAAATGAGGATTTGTAAAGAAAAATGTCGGAGGATTTCGCTATAAGCCAAAAGAAGACTGGATTTCTTTTACTTTAAACAAAACTTGGTTCTTTCGAGACTAGCATATTCTCACCGGAGCATACGCAACACCAAAGTCCTACGTCATCCGTACGTGTACACTTTTTCGTGTACACGTGAATGCCAGTTAGCGGAAGCTAGAGATTACGGTTTATAGAGTTTTAAATATGAATATTATTCTTACACAAATGCATCGATTCACTTCAGAAGGCCTTTATTAAAGTCTTGTGGAGTACTTATGATGGATGGATGCACTTTATTGGACTTCAAAATTTCAACAGCCATTCACTGCCATTATAAAGTCTGGAAGAGCCAGGACATTTTTTTTACTGTAACTCTGATTGTATTAGTCTGAAAGAAGAAAGTCATATATACCTAGTTTGGCTTGATGGTGAGTAAATCATGGGGTTATTTTCATTTTTGGGGTGAACTATCCCTTTATTGACAGCAGCACTGTCACACGTTTGCATAAAGCCTGAAGATCGTGTTTTCCAGCATAATTTGACAATTAACCAAAGAGCATCTTATGCTGATCAGTGTCACATATTTACTCATTTAATTAACAACCTAGTAACAGAACAGAACATGAAATATTTCACATTAATTTAATGCTTATTAGCATGCTGGATTGCAAGTTTTGACCTTAGACCAACTTCACAAACAAGAAACTTTACTGTCTTATTCACAATCAGTAGCTTTCTGTGGCCATAGACCTCACAGATTCAAACTAAAAAAGGAGTGCTTGTAATTGTCGGTTTTCTGAAAATGTTTTTTACAGCAGTTCTCTTCCTTACTGAAAAAGTTTAAATGGAAGTGAAATGCAGAGACAACCTTTTAGATCTCAATTGATATCCCTGAAATCTCTCTCTTTTTTGTACTTATGGAGGGCTTAAACAGACAGGCCATTTGTAGAGGTTAGAATCAGAGAGAAATCTGTCAGGCAGCTTCGTGCCCTTTCCTTACTCTGGATGACAGCAGCGCTTCAGTGTGGTCAGCCCTCTACTGACATCATTACGCATTGGCCTGGAGGTTCTAGTTAGCCAGAATCCAACTCTATGTCTTGTGTAGGATCAGATGTAAATTTTCAGTAGTGGAGACCGAGGTGGCTAATATCAGATCTCCCTTTCTGTCTTATGTCTAGGCTGGAAGTTGAATCCAGTCGTGGGTGCAGTCTACAGCCCAGAATTCTATGCAGGTGAGTGGATCTGCGTTTGAAAGAAACTGGCTTTGTAATGCATTATATCTGGAGTAAAAAGATTGGGTTTGCATATTATTCTAATTATGAAATAGTTTTTGGACATAAAATAGCTTCAGAAAAACAAGAATTTTCAAAAAATTCCATTGGAAATTATCAGAAGCAAGTAAAAAATAAATCAATTGATATATTTGTAAATGTAGAACTCCTATAAGCTAAAACGGACTAAATCATTATCATGTGTCTTCACCCTTCTATAGATTTTTGTAAACATACGAAGCATAAATCAAATATGTGCTCTTTATGAATAAACACAATCGTATTACTATAAATGCTTCAAATAAATAAATAATTGGACAGACCATCACTGTAACACAGAGGGTTAAATGCATTTGCATTTAGGGCTAATGGGCAGCTTCACTAATGTGCTTTGTGTGTGTTCTCAACCCACATGCCCTGAATCATCACTGCAGAGGATATGAAATGGTGAATTACTCTGATATTAGATATGATATTTTCATATTCCTTTCAAAAGCAAGTTTGAAAGCTCACTGTTTTCCTGTTATACTATTTTATTACCATATATTGGATTTACAGTAGCTCCAAATAGCATTGGCAGCTTAAAAATGTATACATTTCATTGCATTAGATAACTCATTGGATGAAAAATCAAAGAAAGCGGCATTCATTTTGAAAAAAGAAAGTGCACTTTTCACGCAAATA